>JAECUM010067711.1:0-15804 GCA_016617855.1 Megalonaias nervosa
GGTTAGAACCCGCGACCTCCCGCATCCGAGGAGGACACTCTAACCACTAAGCCACCGGAGCGGTAGCTTCCCACATTTACAGTCAGTTTCTAAAGTGACTCATACTTCTGCTACTCCTTGGTATTCTTGTGTTGCTCTGACTCCCTTCTGCTGCCAAAAAAGATAGCACGGCCCAAGAATACACCGCAAGACAAAACGAAAATGTTACAAACTTCACTGGATTGGTCCAAATAAAACTCACTCGATTTTGTCCGTTGGAAACACTTTTGCTATTTTATCGTTCAGTGTCCAAAGTCAAGTTGGTACGACATCCCGACAATCAGTAGGCACGTGTCCCTGTATAAAAGAAAAAGTCTCAAAAGGAGTTACCTAAATTGTTTGTACAGGATGTCATCCCCAAGAGTTCACAGTCATAGAGTCATAGTGAAAAATCATTCCTCAAAACAAGGGGAGAGTACCACCCCTCCTCGTTGGGCCAAACATTGGGATGCATTGTTGATGCTCGCCAACGCGAATATACCGATTCGAAAACAGATTATTTGACTGATCTCTAAAGAAATTATCGATACGATATCTTAATGATGTTTGACAAAAGGAAAGAATTGCGATTTGGACAACGTCATCACATTTTTGGACGAATAGTGCAAACAAAACCCCACTCAAGTCAGTCAAAGGAGAAAGAAGAGCTGTTTCAATGCCAATAGTCCCGTTGTTATCAAAATGGATGCTCCGATGTTAGGAACGCTTGCCGGTTCTCTTTTGAGGAGTGTGTAGGTTATAATAACACGACAGTGCTTACTGGACGAACATCAAAACGGTACCGGTTTACCTTATGAAAGGACGAAAACGAACCCCATTAGCCTATTACAAACGGGGATGAGGCTCTACCGATTTCAGGAGCAACGGATATCACCAAATCCTAATATCACCAAGGTGGCAAACGTTTAACAAGAGTTACAGAAGTTGACGGATCGGTCAGACTTGTCAGAAACAGAAACGTTGCAACGATACAGACAAAATTGCAGTCTTTAAATCCCTCACCAGAGTGCAGTAGACAAAACAAGAACACCCAGTCTCTGTTCTCTTAAGAATCTGACTTTGGAAATACGGCTATAAAGACGACGATTGGCGCTATCATATATCGAGATCGAGATCGAGAGAGAGAGGGAGAGAGAGAGAGGAGTTGAGTTAAAAATTTACCAAAAATTTGCTAAACAATCTATTACCGAAAGTTTTGCAGCAACATGCTATTATTTAACAAACAGGCAAGATGGGAAGATTTTCTCAAGATTACTCGAAAGAAGATCGTGTCAACTTGACCAAAGATTGAATCTGAGGTTTTCATAACAAGTGATACCTGAAGAAACTGACATCCTACTGAATACATATACTTTGTAAACACTCAGAAAGATACATCTCTTCCCTCCATTTATCTTATGCAATTTTTTGGGATTTAAAAATATCTCAGATTTTCTAAAGAACTTGAAGCTTCAACATACTAAATTCGGTAATAAATGTATTGTTTTGTTTGTTTTATTTAACATTCTCACAAGTGCAGTACAAAACACTCTCATGGCCATTGGCCTTCACTGAACTCCTCTTGAAACTCAGTTTGGTAAATTTGGTTAAATCCATGATTATACATTTTCTGAAGAAACAAAACAACAAAATATTAAAATGTCATCTTTCAAAGGTATTCTTCAGATTTATCCACAAATTCAGTTGGACGAAAAATATTCATGTTTGGTTTTGTTATCATGTTAAACAAGCTATCACAGATAAAACCCAGTCAATAGTTGGCTTGCTTCATTTAAATAATATTCATTTCCATACTATACATAGCTGTATCATTCCAAGGAAGTTAAAGCAAAGTGTTCTTACCAAAGACAACTGAGGCAGCCAACATGAGCTGGCCTTGGTGGGTATCAGACCCACAACACATTATGTGTCTGATACTGTATCAGCTGACTGTTGCTGTTCCCTGGTATTCAATGTCAGAATGCTATTAATCTGTGTATTAGAAAAAAGAGAATACACAGTCTGGTCAAAATTCATTTGTATACACACTCAAGTCACTGTGTTACTAAGCTCAATGACATACAAACAAACAAGTAGTGACCTTGACTTTAGCCCAGGGTAGAATAGACTTGGTTTTCAAACTTGTTTGCAATTGACATAATTGATCCAGTGTTTCATCAAATCAGGTGCCACTGTACAAGAACTTTCTGCACCTTTCCAACTGTAGGGATGTGGGGTGCAATGACAAGAACACAGTGACATCAGTCAGTTTCCAGTGTAGAAAATGCATTTTTTTTTCAACCTCCATGGATCATGTTAAGCTACATCAATGCTCCACAACAGCATGTGAGTTTTAAGTTTGTATATAAAAAAAAATTAGCCTAATTTTATGTACATATATAAAACTATTATTTTCAAACTTAAGTGACATGTGATCAATAAAGCACAGTCTACTCTCTGGCATACTGTGTATAAGATAAGAGTGTATAAGAGTATAGAAGAGAAGAGAAGATTTAAGGTCAGCTCCCATTCAGCATGAGATACAATAGGCCTTTTACCAATACTACACAAAACAATAGAATCATTACAATACTACACAAAACAATAGAATCATTACAATACTACACAAAACAACAGAATCATTACAATACTACACAAAACAATAAAATCATTACAATACTACACAAAACAATCGAGTCATTACGATACTACACAAAACAATAGAGTCATTGCAAGACATACAAACACAGCATTATGCATAAATACCAAACACACAATGCATAATTCGAAATATGAGGAAGCAAAGCATTTTAAAAGGCAGTGATTAAAACTGAATTTAGATAAAAGAAACCCAAATTAAATATTATGTCAACCACAATAAATAATAACAAAAATAATTATTGGTAAAGATTCAAATTAAATGCAGAAACATGAAATTAAGACTAAAATCATGCTGAGATGTAGCTTATACCTTACTTAAAAGGAAAGGAACCAACAGCAGGGCACTTGATACACGAGACAAAGAAGATAAACAATGAGGGTGCATGGGGCCTATTCTACATCCCTGACAACATGCATGAGGGTGCATGGGGCCTATTCTACATTCCTGACAACATGCATGAGATGAGAATTAGATTCTTATAGATGTGATAGATTTTTATAGATGTGACAGATTCTTGTAGATGTGATAGATTATTGTAGATGTGACAGATTTTTGTTGATGTGATAGATTCTTGTAGATGTGAGAGTTATATTCTTGTAGATGTAATAGATTATAATAGATGTGACAGATTTTTGTTGATGTGATTGATTCTTGTAGATGTGAGAGTTATATTCTTGTAAATGTAATAGATTATAATAGATGTGACAGATTTTTGTTGATGTGATTGATTCTTGTAGATGAGAGAGTTATATTCTTGTAGATGTGATAGATTATTATAGATGTGACAATTCTTGTAGATGTGATAGATTATTGTAGATGTGAGAACTAGATTCCTGTAGATGTGATAGATTTTTATAGGTGTGACAGATTCTTGTAGATGTGATAGATTAGTATAGATGTGACAGATTTTTGTTGATGTGATAGATTCTTGTAGATGTAAGAGTTAGATTCTTATAGATGTGATAGATTCTTATAGATGTGATAGATTATTACAGATGTGGGAGTTAGATTCTTGTAGATGTGGTAGTTAGATTCTTGTAGATGTGAGAGTTAGATTCTTGTAGATGTGAGAGTTAGATTCTTGTAGTTGTGGGAGTTAGATTCTTGTAGATGTGAGAGTTAGATTCTTATAGATGGACTCATTTATAATGAAATTTTGAAACCCCGTGAATAATTGAAATATTTTGCTTGTTAGGTTAAAACCAGAAATTATTCAACTAGTTTTGTAAATTTCATTTGAAATGAGCACTCATAAATCATCCTATATTTAGAACATGAATCCTATTTTACACTACTCTCTCTCTTTCCATCATTCAAGCACCACTACACCACTCCCTCGATAATTCGCGCCCTGATAACTCGCGAACCCGCTTATAACGCGGGGTCAGGCGTGGATCCCAATTTTTAAACCAGAAAATACAAAAAAAAAATTGGTCCCTATTGGTTGAACTTGAAGAAAATCGCGATAGAAATTGGTAACGGAAACTTGATATTCCGCTCGTTTTATTGTTGAAAACGGTAGATAGGACCTGGAAATTTATTCAACATTATGAAATAACGACTTTTAATAAGAAGTCATATAATTTATTACATTTTCTTTTCAAACGACATTCTTAGTAAACCGCAATTAACAATATTCAAGGACATTTCGATCAATGAAAATGTCACTTACGCCAAGTGGAGGCAGTACTTTAATAAATAAATACCAATTAAATAAATCTTTTTATCAATTGAAATTTGTGTTCTAGTTCTATCTTTTAGTTCCTTTTAAGTGTAATCATCATGAATGCAATGTGTCCTCTTGTAATTAAACGTAAAATGTGTCAATCTACTGTAACAGCTATGTCCGCGAGCGTTTCGCTGAGAACCTAATTAAGTGCCCACCATGTTTTGATATCGGACTAGCGGAAGCATCTGTTGTATTGTTGCACTAAATAAAAAGAGGGCCTCCTTTTCTATTATCACGTTAATTACGTCTTCTGAATCAAATAAAGCAGGTGGAATTGAAAGAAAAAAAAAAGTCAAAAGGCATACAAATCCTACATGCTTAAGAACCAGCGGCACCGGTCGTATGTCTGGTAACTCATTTCAGTTGATCAATGGAACACTGTGATATATTTTATTGTGTACATATCTAATTAAACTACCTTAGAAATTACCCACTCAATCATAAATGTGATTAAAGATAGCAAGGCAGCCAAGCGAAATGAGTACTTTGTAAAATAATGAGCTTTGTTTCACAGATACGGACCGTTGTGGGAAAAACGAGTTTCAGAGAATTCTTTAATTCGCACGTAGAGATATCCTCAAGCATGATAAGAAGGTTCACTATTACTTTTGCAATGAAATCACGGCATGAATATTTTACTAACTGAAAAATACAAAAATTGAGTTTCGACGTAGACGATTGTCTGACGAAATAAATGTTACGTCTTTTTGACAAAACGGATCTTGTTTGGTAGAGTATCAGCAGTTAGTTAGTCTGGTTCCTTGGATCAGTGTTATTTGTTGTTGTTGTTGTTGTTGTTGTTATAGGGTTTAACGCCATTTTTCAGCACAAGATAGGCTATACATGGCGGCCAGTATTAATGGTGGAGGAAGAACCCTGGAAAATCCCGGGAAGAACCACCGACCCACGAGAAGCTACTGGCGGGCTTTCTCACGTACCCACGCTAGCCGAGCCTGGACTCGAACTCACGCAGACAGAGGTGAGATGGCAGTGATCCGTAACGGTCAGCGTTTTAGACCACTCGGCCACTCGGGGCCCCAGTGTTATTTGTATAAATGTGAAAGGTTTGGAATACAAAACACTGTGTTTTAAGAAGTATTGTAATTTTGTACATATTTTTATGAGTCGATGCTCTTAAAATAAGTAACAGAAAAGGGTGAAGACAACAAGCTTTGTAAACTTTAAAAAAATAATTTATTTCCCTAGAATACAAAGTGAGAAATGAGAAAAAAGAACTTACGGTATTGCAAATTAAATTAAAAAAATAATCCAAGAATTAACGGCACAAGTCCTAGTAATAAAATGTGCTAAATAAAACTCAGTTCAAGTCCCGAAGAGATCCAAAACTGAAGACAATGACGTGTCTGTTATAACCTATGAAGTACTGATGTGTTGACAGTCTCTTGTTGAATCGCAGAAATATTATTCCAGGTCTGAATTCAGTATAAATTCCAATAAATGTCTTTATCCAAGAATTTTATTCAGCCCAAACTGGTCACAACATGATACAATTTAAAGTACTAGATGTTAAAGCACAACTGGTAAAATCCTTACAGTCACAAGATAATATAGTTCTCTGCTTGACCTCAAGGTCACAATTAGCATTTTCTAAAAACAACCATCACCTAATGGAAAATAACCTTCTAGAATGATCTAATGAACCTTGTTTATTTGCAACATAATAACCTATAACATTCGCTTGGGAATCTCCAAAACCCTGACCCTCATCAACATATTTACTCCTTCTTTGTTTACCTGAATAATAGTTCGGTTGATAAGATCATACATATAGATAATAATGAAGCTATTATTAGTTGCTTACATAAATGAAATAAAAATTTTAAAAAAAAAAGTCAATCAGGACAAGCAGAAATGAATTCAGTTTTGGACAAGGTCAAGTCCAGCAAACAATGTTACATTACAATAACATGTAATGAAATAACAAAATTTAAAACTAACAGACAATTAAATTAAATATACATAAGAATACATCACCTTCGTGGTTAGCAATCATTCATTCTCTAGAGTGTTAATTGTATTTCCAACTAAGCAGCATATTGATAGGTTTTCTTTTTTGATATATAGTGACATATGTAATCACCAACACAAGCAGGATGTAAAGAGTGCTGATGCAATAGTAGTAATGTTCCTTGCCCATGGACACACCATAATAAACAACCCCTATTGATCCAATGGTAAGATTCAAACCCTTTCGGTTATGAGTCTGACATACAAACCATCAAGCACTATGGCTTCTTTGTAGTGAAGAAGTCATTTAATAGTATTTATTTTTTCTAATAACAGCGGAAATATTAATCTGCAGATCAACATCATTTGTACCAACTTGAAAGGTCTTCATGCCAAGATGTTTTATACAATATTTTATCACATAGTCGGTACACTTTGCCTACAGTGTGTGCAGTTTCATATTTTTGATATTATACATGTGAACATATCACTTTATGTGATTCTGATTGGTCCGAATAAACCCATGAAATTATTGTGCAGTATTCTCTTTACTGATTGGCTGCGATCGTGGGAAAACTTTTTTAACCCCGCCTTCAAGAATATTTTGTTTTCATTGAACACTTTTTGGCCGCCATTTTTTGAATCTACTCGCGAAAGGGAATTGCGAAAAAATGGTCTCGTCTGTATAACATATCATAACATGAAAAATGGCAAAACCCCCAAGACAAGAACAATAACAACAAGTAAAACTACCGGTATTGTTTAGATGATAACGAGGGTGAGGGTGGGGATGCATGGGCGGTATATCTGTAGCATGGAATCCACCCTATATACAAGCTTGGTTTAAATGAAGTAAGCAAACTCACCTTTGTTCACAGAAGAATGTAGACATAAACCGGTCTCCCCAACTGACAGAACTTTATCCAACCACAGCATATTTACGTGGTAAATATGTGATGCAAGTCCGACTCAGAGAGTTGTTTTCGTTTTCTGTACAATCTAATGTTCCAAATCAAATACTGCAAATTTCCAGTCACAAATACATTACAGTAAATATGTGTATTTCTGCATCCAGTAATTTTCTTCTCACAAAAATATTGCAACAATGTAATGTTTAGTTCTGGAATTTCAAAGTAAACACTGTCACTGTGTTGTGTTGACCAACTCAAACCGGTATTGTGCACCGTATCAAACAATGTGACATCACACGCTTTGGACATTTTGTGTTGACAAATGTTTTGTCTTTTGTAAAATGTTCTGTTTATTTGGATGGGTGCTTATTTTTTGATTTATAGTTATCAAAAATGTATAATATACTTTTACTATATCTTTTTTTGGGACTATGTTTTAAGCACAACAAATGAACGGTACAGCGGCTGTCAGAATGAACGAAATTATTCGTTCTTCTTTCTATCTAAATAATTTCCCCTGAAATAAAACCATGTGATAAAAAAATCTCAAATGGGTAATGATTTAATATTAAATTTATGAAACTCGTTAAATAATGTCCAGCTTTTGCTCGCCAAGGCTCGCAAAAGCTGGACATTATTCAACTCGTTTCATAAATTCAATATTAAATCGTTCTCATTTGAGATCCTCTATTGATGATTTTTGTTAATACAAAGAAAATCATTCTTAGCAACAGTTGCCTGACAGTGGATCAGCAATATTCAAAATGATTTCTTAATGCCTCCATGACGCTTTCTGTCAAATTCATTTCATATCTATCCACTTGTTTTTGGTGGTTGCAAATAGCAATCACTGATATATGTATGCATTTCAGAAGATGGACAACGTATGCTGGACGCTGGACACACCTGATGCTCACTCATCCTTATGGTTAAGTGAACTAAAATTGATGTAATAAGTGTGGGAGTATCAAAACTGGCCAAGTTGATAAACAAACTAATACATGGTGCTTGATGAAAATGTGTCAATAAATGAACCTGCAAAACATAACACACGTATATCTGACTCATGTATATTTTCTATTGGATGAACCTTGACCAGTGTTCACATGCTATTAGTGTTCACAGACAGTGGAACACTACTTCTGAGTACAGTGTAGAGAATTCCATGCTGTGTGACACAAGAATTTTGATGCAAACTCACTTAAAAAGCTGTATGAATATGTACCATTGGAGATAATCTTAAAGTTTCTGAAAAGAAAGTGGTATGCATAACAATGAGGATTTTATATTTTGTTTTGTTTCTTACAATTATCATTTACCTTCTATATCTTTAAAGGATTTTACATTTCTATCTCTTTATCTTTTCACATTTATTTGGAAGGGTTTATCTTTCTGTAGTTTTATGCATTTTATAGCTTTATCATTCACAATCATTACATTTTATGACCTTTATATAGCCAGTATTGTGCTGAAGTGCCATTATACATCCTTCATGCATACATACATTCCTTGACAATGAAAACCAAGAATTTTACTAAACACTAGGGACTGGGTGTGTGTCTTGATAACTGAGATAACATTAAGACTGAAATGCTGATTCATCTCATGACGAATCCAAATTGTATGTTAATGGAAACTTTATTCATTATTAGCAGTCAAGCAGAAAATGTGGTTTTTATTTCATGTCACCCACGGTGCTATTGATTTTAAGAATAACATAATTTATAGACTATTAAGTGCAGTTAAAGGATGATACTATTTACTGCTTATATGCAGTTTCCATAGTAAACATTTTTCCTATGCAATTGTGAATGAATAATGCAATCAACGGTTTAAAAAAGACATCAAGTCATTGCCTAAATTACTTTCAGAAGATATACCAGAGAGTGGGAAGCATGTTGTGACTTGACTTCATACAAATAATACATACTTTATATGGCAAAAAAATTTAATGAATGAGCAAGTATGTGCAATCTGATACTAAGTGCAGACTGAATACAAATTATACCAGTGTTTTACCTCAAATGGTATCAATTATTTTAGTAACCTCAATGAAAAGATTTTGCTTTTGAAATGTTTATGATCACAAGCTAAGTTGTAAGAATATAACCCCTGATAAGTGCAGACCATTCTCCATGAAACATTAATCTATCAAGATCTGATCTTAAATATTGTTGTTTCAGAAAAAATCATTTATAAAGGTTATGAAACTTGGAACCAATTATGATATGATTATTCATTCATTACCAAGTTTTTTTAAAAAAAAGTAACACGGTTCTTACAGCCCCAACGAGTTGTTTATGAAGAATGTTTAAGGAGTTCTCAGGGACTTCCAAAAGTTTTCAATGTAATTACTGTGTGTAATTCTCAACACATGATCAATACGTGGTTTGGATAGATATTATGCCTTAAAGGCTTTCTGTTTTGTCCATTGGTAAAGTGGACATCTTCCTGACAAAATTAGTATTGTTTTCAAGGAGTATTGTTTCTTACAGATATCAAAATTTTTTCTTCTGTTATTTTATTTATCTCTGCAAAAATGTTACAAAAGTAGAAAAAAAAACACATGTAGCTAAATAGCATGCCACTTCAGCAAAGGATGCTACTCCATCTGGTCACTATACATGTCATATCATATGACCCATCTATTTTTTTTTCTGATAATTTTTTTTAATTATTAATTGTTTTGGAAAATAAAAATAAATAAAAGCAAGTTCTGACGTTATAAAGTGATACATTTTAATCAGTTTTATATTTTGGATTCCCTCAGATAAATAAAGGAATGTTTGGGGAAATTTCATGGAATGTTTCAACAATTCAAGGACTTTTCAATAATGAAACAACTTATGAAATTTTCAAAGAGTTTTCAAGGTCAAATTCTAGGATTTTTAAGGTTGTATGGAGCATGGTAAATGCACACATGGAATGGTTTTAAGCATCATTCTAGCATATTAAAAAATTATTTCATTCTCCAGTATGACCTCATACCAAAGACAAATAAAAGTGGTAATAGCAGCTGCCTCACTTGCCGCAGACCATTAAGTAGTAAGTGTTAGGACTGGTCAGCCTGGTGTCATGATGCTACATGTCTGCAGCATGATGCCCCAGTGCTGGACATCGCTATGCCTATAAACTGCCACATTGTAGGCATTGTAGCAATATGAACTCAGATTGTTAAATCTATGTTATAAAATCTGGAACACACACACACACACACATCACCAGCTCCTACCACTGCTAATGTTGATGTTATTACATTCAACAAGAACATTAATACTCAGTATAATAACAACAGTATAATAATAATAATAATAATAATAATAATAATAATAATAATAATAATAATAATAATAATTAAACCCATCATTATTCTTCTTCTTATTATTATACTTACATTAAAGCAATGAACCAGTTCACAATTACAAATTTTGTGGCAGCTTTGATCATGTAAAGACCTATCAAAAGAACTGGGAACAATAGTGATAGGACCAATGAAGTGCAGGATAACTCCAATGATGCCGGTGGCACCAACAAAGGTATGAATTCCTCCAGCCACTATCAAGCTTCCTTGCAACTGAAAAAGATAGACATGATCTTACTTATTTGTTGATTCAAAAGCAATCAAATTAAATTTGCAGACTCACACAAAACATTGGAAGTTTCTCTGATATTTCATTCACCTAGATTACAACCTGTTTTGGAAGACCACTCCTTCTCTCCTTATGCAAACATGGTCTCTCAACACAGGTAGTCTCTCATTGGAGGACATTACTCTATATAACAGATCAGTTTGTGCATTGACTATAAGACCACAATTTCACTAAACGTCTTTCACAATGTAAGCTTCGGAGCTGTGATTTTTCACTGAACACCTAGCAGGCACCAAAGATAACAATACTGTGATAACAGCCTGCATTTTTCTGAAATTAGTCTTCTTTTATTCTATAATAGTAAAAGGGCTTTGAGGTGTACAGCTATAAAAGTATTGAGTTACCATATATACTCATATACAGGCTGGATCCAACTGCAAACTGCACAGAGCCACATCTGCCATTGCATATTGTCCTTGCAGATATGAGTATATGCAATTTTTAAGGAGTAATCCATAGAATAAATAAAATAGACTCTGACCTGCCAGTACATTATACAAAGACAGATACGGGTTTATAATGTTTTCAATTAGACCTGACTTGAATGTAAGTAAATGCAGTACTTTTTATCACTTCAACTTAATCTGAGTACTATAACAAATATCACAAGCAAGATAATGTGAAATCTCAAAATGAGGAACAAAGTTGAGAAATATACTGAAACTAGGATCTGCTCCATATATTAAACAAATTCCTCACATTGAGTTGTTATGATTCTATGATCCTAACCTACGTAACAGAAAAAAGTGAAAACCAAAAAGGTTTGTATAATTCAACAATTAATTTGTGTCCCTAAAATTCAAAGTAAAAATTTAGAAAGAACTTACAGTATTGTGAATTAAGTCCCAAACAGTCCTAAACGTTCTATCACAAGTTCCAACATAGAGTATTCCAAATGAATTCCAGTGGTGTTTCGAATAAAGTCAAATTTTGAATGTCCTGATGTGTCGATAGTCTGGAATGGGGTACTATGTCAAGAGTCTTGCTGTATCACAATGATATAATCCAGAATGTCTTTAAAGGAATTTACAATAATCCCAAAATAATGATTTATCTTAAATTCTATGAGCACTTTGTAATTCCAATGAATACTTGAAATAAATAACCCTCCTTAAAGAATGATTCAACACAACTAAAATACTGATTCCGCTGGTCAGATGTTTTAGATAGGAATGAATAATTCTAAGGTAAACAACCCTTATATAAAATACTATGACACAATAACAGAACCAAGATGAGAGTCATAAGTTCATTTATAGATCATTCTAACTTGTAAACAAGGTCAGGTCCTTCACAGGAGTCCAACAGAAATCAGGTAGATCATAGAATTTCAAAATAAACACTATATAAACAAAATGACATTATCATAAAGCATGAACCCATAGTTGTGGACAAAATTAGCTATTTAAGATGTTGTTTAAAAAAGTGACCCTTACAATTAATATTTATAAAAATGAAAATCACAGTATAGATATACATAACAAAGTGCACTCTCAAACTATCTTACATTTAATTTTGAAGAACTTTTTATCAAGATGGATGCCATAGTGACAGTTTTCATATCAGTATCATCTAGATATCATAAGAAAGTCTTTTGGTACAACTCAGTGTCAAAATAACCAGCCAAACTGAAGAAGCAGTGATAGCACGATTTTCAAGATGGCCATTGTGGCAGTCATATTGGAAATCAAATTGGTACCAATTTCATTTATGATCTAAACATCATACACAGTCTTTCAGTGAAAACAAACAGCTAATGTGACTATTTATTCAAGAGAAATAGTGATAACAAGACTTTCAACTTGGTCATTGTAGCAGACATATTGAATATCTGAGTGGTACCACTTTAGGACCAACCAGGCATCATCAGAATATTTTAGTGAAAACCCGATGTTGATATGACCATCCATTCAGGAGGAGTAGCAACCACAGGATTTTCAAGATGGCTATGGTGGCTGCCTTACTGGATGTACGAGCTGCACCATTTTCATTTAGGAACAACGATATCATTGAATGCACATGTGTGTGGCAATCCTCCAATTACAATAGATAAATAGTAATAACAAACTTGTCCTAACGGACGACTTATCATCCCATATATTCTGCTCTGCGACCAGTATAACTAAAATTTCAATGTTAGCTCCAGTGACTTTGACATTTCACGTCTCGGACTCAAAGTCAAAGTCGCCGCATCCAATGAATTCACAGACTCGAAGCACCAAACTATCTTAATGCTCGGCCAAGGTGTAGATAGCATTAACACATCAGTACCTTGGCTAGCAAAGATGCACGGGACGTTACTGGCAAGCTTTCTTACATACTTACATTGGTTGAGCCTGAGACTCGAAACCATGCAGACAGATGTGACATGGCAGTGATTGGTACAGGGGAGCATTTTGGACCACTGAGCCAACCAAGACCCCAAAGATATAATACAGATTTTGAGTAACTTTTCATTTTATAAATAGGATATAGAAAAATGTATACATTCTAATGTTTAAAAATCCACAGATAGTAACATATTCAGTAGCTATCTGTATATATATCTCTAGTTTTAACATACAACTAAGTTTGATTATATACACTGTATAATTATTAGTAGGAGTTGCCAAAGCTTTGCAATTGTGCTTTAAACATTGGTTATACTTAATCATTATTAAATCAAACTCCTCATGAACTATATAGTATTATCACTTATTACATTAGTCACCATGTCTTCAAGACTTTTTAACCTTATAGTAACATATTACAGTTTCATCATGTCTTATAGCGTTACAGTATACCATGTTTTCGTTGAAAGCTTTAGCAACAAACCTTCGTAAAGCTGCATTAAACCCAGTAAAAGCATTAGGAACAATAAATCTATTCCTGCAAGTCATCAACTAGCATCTGCTATAGCCACACTACTGGAATCTCTGACCATACTAACTACAACCCCGTTTTCATCAATGTTATTGACACACCCCAGAATGATTGTCTATTTCAATTTTTTTAAAATCCATTTAAATAGTTTAAAATAATGGTATTAAAATCAATTGTAGTGGATCTGAATTTTAAAACCTTAAAAAGAATATGGTTAAGATGATAATTATCACTAGGAACAAATCAGGGATACAGTATTTAGCTATGTGGGATACAGTAATTAGAGACCATGGATACAATAATTAGAGATGAGGGATACAATAATTAGGGAACCATATACTGCTAATTTAGCTGAGGAGAGATTTCAAATTCCGACATAATAATCAATTCAAGTAGATTTATTTGACTTATAGAAAGAATTTATTAAACATGACTTTGGTATAGATGATAAATCAATATAAAATTAATTAGGCTTCATTCAAAACTGTCATTTTAAAAGATAGGTTACCAGTATTCAGTGGGTGAAAAGAAAACAAATTTCAAAAAAGAGAAAGGTAAACATTATGTTTTCACCTATCGCTATAGCTATAAATGGGGAGGAAAATAATTTTCTAAGGTCCTTGGGCTGGACAAAGGAAGGAACTGTTATGGAAGTCAGCAAATAAAAGCAAGAAATACCGCAATAATCAGCAAAGACAAAAAAATGTCTGATCACATTCCAGCTGACTTAGAAATGGAAATATTACGTGATGTCAGAGGCAAATATTCATTTTAAAAGACAAATGAATAATTTGTTAAAATAATTTGGAAAGGAAAATTATAAAGGACAACATTTTAACATTATTTTACAAGAAGAAAGAGAATTAAGCGCTTATGTAAATGCTGTTGATTAAATTTAAAATACAATGCTAATGTATAAAACAAATTTTTAAAAAATGCAAAAGTCATAGCTAAAATAAGAAATTTTGCAATCTTAAAAAAGTAAAGGGTACCAATAGTTTGCCATTTAACACCTTTAAAATTAACTCGTGAGAAAATATTATTGCAATAATAATATTAATTTAAAAAATTATAAAGAAGTTATAATTCTATCAAAGTTACACAGTTGCTTAAGCATAAAAATTACTTTGATTGCAAAACTCGAGGTTTATCCTTGGCAAATAATATAAGAACCTTAATAGGTGGGAGAAGTAGTTCTGGTGGAAGAGGTGGAAGTAATATAAATCAATTCTTTGAAGCATTGAAAGAAGGTTTGATTAATATTGCAAACTATTTTTGGTTGTTAAACATGAAGCAGCATTGTCTGATATCATTGACAAAATAATGAGCTAATTTCTAAAATCAGGTGAACAAACCTTTTTCTGTTGTATCTATTTATGTTATTTGATTTCTCACATTGCTGCAAAAATTGTTTTCTTAGTTGTAATATAATCAAAGGTATAGAAATAATAGCAAAAAAGAATTTTAAAAAAGTAAGACCGCTAGAAAAGTGAACACGATGTAAGTTATATTACTATTTAAAAAAGTAAAGATTATACCAGCTATTACAGCCATAAACATAATTTTTAATACTTGTTTCTGTTTTTCATTTCATCACAAAAGCTAATAAATTTGTTATCGGTGTCTTGAAACTTAATTTCTCCATTCTTGAATTTGTGAATTTGATTGCTCTGCTCTCTCACTTTGCCTTCAGCTACATTATTCTAGTTTACTTTAACTTCTTTATCTATTTATGTCTTATTTTACAAACTGATTATCAGCTGGTGGTATTAAAATCCTTACATCAGTATTTACACCACTATACATTACCAGAGAAAAATATGCACCAGATGATTTTTTATATTATAGTTATAAACCTCAATACTACATATTTTCATCACTATATCACCTGGAATTAAATATATTTCATCGCCAACATCATCATAGTTTAGTGTAACTTCTGAAGCTTGAAATATAATGTCAAAATCTTATTGTGATGTCTTCATCTGAGTCATGTCGTTGTTG
>JAECUM010067717.1:0-27766 GCA_016617855.1 Megalonaias nervosa
GATGGCAATGGTGATGGGATACGCCAATTACTATCGCTTTATATTCTGGTATGTTACAATTGGTATTTTATTTTACTCAACCGCTAATTTTGCAATCGAATGAAGGGGGTGGGGGGATAAACAGCTTGATAATCTCTGGGTAATAAAGTTCACAGTTAATCATACGATTTCAAATGCAAAGTGTTCAGAATAACGGATTGGTTTATTTTTAAATTATTATCATTCAGGCACAGCATTTTCCCGTACTTTTGTTTTTGTTGTTTTCCTTTCTTCGCTGCTTTTTCTTTCTATCGAATAACTATACATCGTTATACATCGAAGGCCGATGTTAACCGACGGACATACACATTATGAAAAACTGCGGACTGTCACGAATTAGTGACGCAATGATATCAGATCATTAATTAGTGACGTAATGATATCACATCATTAATTAGTGACGTAATGATATCAGATGAGAAAATGTAATTTTACACAGAATCCATTCATTCAAATACAATTCAGGTGGAGAGGTAGGGGGTATGGAGTAGTGGTGAAAGGGAAGGATTTATTTTTTAAAGTCGAGCTTATACTATCTAGCTTGCCCGGTTTGAAATGAGGACTGTCTTCATGAGAAAGTATTAGATGAAAACATAATCTATGGCAATGGTTCAGAATATTTTGACATGCACAAAATAAATATGAAAACTTCGATTAATTCCACATTCCTTCAAATATCTACAAAAATTGCATGTTTGGTAGTAAGTTTCCGAAGAAATATCTGAAATCTAAATTTAATGAACCGTAGAAGCATCTGCAAATGTAATCCGCTCTTCAGTAATCTAAATTCTTTTATCTCTCTCTCTCTCTCTCTCTCTCTCTCTCTCTCTCTCTCTCTCTCTCACACACACACACACACACACACACACACACACAAACAGACACACACAATGTCAAGCGCAGTGAAAATTTTATCTCTTTCTCTTGCATAAAGGTATGCGATTTAAAAATAGCGCGCAGAAGATTAGAGGATGTGTACGGGTAGGAGGAACACACACACACACACACACACACACACACACACACACATATATATATATATATATATATATATACACACCAATACACACCCACCCCACCCCACATACGTTGGCAAATTAATTATTTCCTTCACAAATACACAATATCCAAATTTGAATATGAGCTGATACAACCCTGCACCCATGTTAGGAAGAAACGTAGATACCCATATTAGGAAAAAGCGTATATACCCATATTAGGAGAAAGCGTATATACCAATGTAGGACAAAGCGTAGATATCCATGGTAGGACAAAGCGTAGATATTCATGGTAGGGCAAAACGTATATACCCGTGTTAAGACAAAGCGTATATACCCATGTTAAAAGAAAGCGTAGGTACAAATGTTAAGACAAAGCGTAGATACCCATGTTAAGACAAAGCGCAGATACCCATGGTAGGGCAAAGCGTATATACCCATGTTATGATAAAGTATTGATACCCATGTTAGGACAAAGCGTAGATACCCATGTTAGGACAAAGCGTAGATACCTATATTAAGAGAATGCGTAGATACCCATGTTAAGAGAAAACGTGTAAATCCATGTTAAGAGAATCCATATATACCCATGTTAAGAGAATCCGTATATACCCATGTTAGCAGAATCTATATATACCCATGTTAAGAGAATAAGTATACACCCATGCTACGACAAGCGGTAGATACCCATGCTAAGACTATGCGTAGATACCCTACAATGTTGTCTAGAATGCAGGGAAAATTTGCACCGGTGTAACATGAATATTCACATGGTATTTCAAATGATTTTCAACAGTTAGGTTTTATATTTATTTTTTTGATCGAAAGTTGAAGTACTCCATCCAATGAAAGGGAAGAAATTAGCATTCTTGTCGAAAATACTTTGCTTAAAGAAGACTTTTGCTTCAAGCTTTAAAAAATAAAAGAATTCTCCCAATAGATTAGTAATTTACAAACTGCAACACCCATGTTGTAATTCTCAAACAAATCCCTCCCTATTATAAATTCTTATCAAAACAGGGTCTATTTGTATGAAACTCGGAGTAACACTCACTAACAGGGACAAGATTTTTATTTATAGGGGCTGGCTGTAGATATGCAGGTCATATAGAAATTGCGCACAATTATCTCATACAGGTGATAAGGTGTATCTATCATACAGGTGATAAGGTGTATCTGTCGTACAGGTGTGATTGGGATTAGTTTGGTTCAAGGATCGTTCTATCTGTGTGTGTTATAAAGTGGAGAGAGAGAGAGAGAGAGAGAGAGAGAGAGAATTTTTTCATATATGGAATGTTAAAGTAATTGTAAGGATAAATATTTTTTACTTCATGGTTACGTATCCAAAACTAAGTTTGTTTTCAATTAAAACCCCTTAGACAAAAGTTTAGCGGCATATAAATCACCATTCTATAAATAGAGGATTGTCCATCTCTGATTATTTTCTTTTCATAAATTGTACATTCTGACTCTTTGCAGGTGTTTTCAAAAATAGCAAGCCGAGTACAGTTGTTTTCGGAAAAACACAATCGAGGACGACACCTCCCATCCTTAACAAAAGTGTAATTTCAAATGCCAAAATTTCAAGTGGAACCAGTGAGTATATAAAATTATGGGTCCATGCATCTAATGTTGTTTGGTAGTTAGAGGTAATGAATAAAGCTCTTAGAGCTTTTTTTAAATAAAGCTCTCTTTTACGTCGTAATAATAATAATAATAATAATATTATTATTATTATTATTATTATTATTATTATTATTATTATTATTATTGCGACTTAAACGAGAGCTTCCTTATAAAGAAAAGCTCCAAACGCTTTACAACATATAGTGGCGTAATAACAGTTTGCATACAGACAACATAAAACATCAAAAAGTGTCTCACAAACACTATAAAAACATATGAGATATTATACAAAATAACACATGAAGGTGTTTACACAAAGTCACCAAAAACACACAATGAGGTTACAATACTGTTTCAATCTAAAAATAATGACAAAGGATGAATGTGAAATGTATTATTGTTGGTGGATGTGGCGAACTATAAGGCTGGGGTGGGATGCTCCCAATATTTTATTTAAATTATCATAGAAGTCCGACACAGACTCTATTTTGTTGCAAGTTAAATTTAGTGAAAGATAGATGTAAAGCTGCGAGCCCCCAGTCAGCAATGCCGACGGTTAGATGGTTAAATATACAACAAAGGTTGAAATTCAATGAATAACAATTTAATAACAAATCAATAATCAAATGACTCAAATTTCCAATTTTACTCTTTCCGCTCGACCCTTTAATAAGCCTATTGCATCACTTGTTTAGCAGTGTGAAATTGATTTCCACCTGTCCTTGTATTTCTACTCATTTCTTGTATCCTTTCTCTCTTATTTCTCCCAATTCCTTCTTCTCTTCCTCCCCGACCTTTCTCCAAATTCCTTCTCCTCCTCCTCCTCGACTTTCTCTAGACTCTTCCACTTTCTCCCCCACGACTACACTTCTGTTGACGTCGACTGTCTCGGCTACAGTCTCCATTCCGTCTCCAACTCATGAAGACTTGGGACTCAATGGAACCGGAAGTTCTCTGTCCCCTAAAAGGTTTTATGTGAAAACACAAGGACGATACCATCTTTTTTCTTAGCCCTCTCATCTCACACTACACATAGCCTATCATCAGATAACTACTATCAAATTTCTTAGGTCACGCATTCATTCACATCGAGATACCCATACGTTCTTGTATGGTAAAACAAACGTAATAATACAGCACGCTATCAATTACTTCTTATACGTACATCAATAATTTCCGTCACATCAGGACATATTCCTAATCCCGTTATACTAAACAATATCACAATAATCAGACGTATTTCTTTACCTTACAACTCATACAAAGTACGCAAATATTCAAATATCCATGCTCTGATATATGCATACGTCCATAATAACTAACATACTTCAACCATGTTTCCAAATTCACAATTGAAGCATGTGTAAAGTCTAATATAACGCATTAATAAATGCACTGGTTTACTACGAAGTAGCCTAATAGCGAATTACAAGATTAATTCTGACCACAACATAACAATCTACATAGTTCCACCTCGCATCTAATAATTACCTACGTAATGCTCAAGCCCATTTCTCAAATACACATGTAAATGAAACACTACAAAGGTAATTCTACATACTAAACGATCCTAGTAATTAGGTGTACATACTAGAAATAATTACAATTTCGATCCCGTAATGTTCTGCAAAAATCGAGCAAATAACTTACTGACCTTTTCGAAGTTTTGTTTTTCCTTAGAATCTACCGCCAGATTACGGGTAGCTTTTTTCTCGGAGAAAACCATATTTATCTGCAATCCTTCCAGGCGAATACTAAATTATCCTTACAATTTCGGAAGGTATCATTCGGGTCTGAATTGTAATCACGCCTTCTATCTCAATTTTGATTGGATATCGCTGTGGACCGATCCAATCAGACTTAGCGAACAATGTCCCTCTAGCTGTCTGTCAGCTTGGGGAACAAGCCTCGTTCACCCCGTGGACTTTCCTTTTGATCCTTGAACTAACCTTTAACATATAGGTGTGGTAACGGCAAGCCTTTGTTAAATGACTCGACCGTTCGCCATTGCCGACCCAAGTTTCCGGTCTCTGGCTGGTCATGGTAACCTTGTGTAAGAGTTCAACAATAACCCCGTGGCAATCTTTATAGATCAAACACAAAGTCGCGGTGATATTTCCAAGACAGATTATAGCGTTTACATAACTTTATAGCTGGGGCTTAGCAAACGTGACAATGGAAAATATTTATCTTGAGAGCACTCTTGAATGTGACATTGTATCTTTGTGTCTGAGATCCAGAGGGAGTTCATTCAAAGTAGATGGGAACATTGTATCTTTGTGTCTGAGATCCAGAGGGAGTTCATTCAAAGTAGATGGGAACATTGTATCTGAGATCCGGAGGAGTTCATTCGTAGCTTGAGATAAAAATCGCTTTTCCTGATCAAACAAACTTTGCTTCAAGCGGGTATTTAGTGAAATCATTGCACACTTGACCTTGTGATAGTGCATTAAACCAACTCGAAACCGGCCAGTCGTTGTACGTTCACATCCAAGAATTTCAAATCTCTTGGTGAACTTATCTTTGAACGTGAAATTCTCCATGCTCTCCTCCAGTAATGCCTGCGTATCATTTCCCGATATTATTTGTCACTGCAAATAAATGCATTGTTGTGCGCACATGTAAATGCCGTTGGTGTTTCGATATATATCCTATAAGTATCTCTCCGAATAATTTGTTCATTACAGTGATCATTGAGATCTTCGCTGTTTTCACTGTCTTTATCGTCTCCGCCGTCTCCGCTGTCTTTTGATGTCTTCGTTGAATACTTAACTGTCTTCGATGTGTTTGGCATGGTCGTAAACGGCACTCACTCATGCTTTGTAATATTATATTTTTAGCGGAGTTTTCCTGGCCCTCGTTTCGAAATTATCACTAACTGGGTTAATTTGTTTTTAAGTGAGTCGGGATACGTATTTGAAATATTATGCATCATTTGTTGGCCTCTCTGATAATTCAATATGATGCATTCAAGCTAAAAAGCGATTTAATCTTTTCATTCCTCAGCTAATTGCAGGAAGAAAAGTCACATAAGTAAATAACTGTTACTTCAGTACTTTTAACGAATATGATCTTCTCTTGAACCGCTGGTTCGAGTAATATTATGGGTATTGAACCGGACACTGCCATCTTGCAAAATACCTTCGACTCAAGCTGAGCTTTTGATTCTAATTTTGCTATAATTAATATTTGTGGAAAAGATATAGCGCATTACATATAGTTATGTGTCAGGTATATATCACACTTATTTTTTTGTCTGAGCAGCTCTGACTGATTTCATGCACTTCGACCAATTATGTCAATCGACTGAGAGCACAAGCCAATGCAAAAGAAGTCCGAACTGATCCGGATAGTAAGACTCAACATTGCAATGGGAGATAACCATGTATACTTCCTTTAGTCACGGTCGCAAATTGTAACCAATTCATTTTTTCTTTTTAAGGGTAAGAGCGGTTGGATCGCGAAAACTTAATATGCAAATTTTGTTTACTTAGTTTCCATTATTAATACATATTATATTGCACCGTTATATATTAAAACTTTAAGTAAAATATTTGATTTTCTGTAATGATTTCTTGCTATTTCAGTATTGTCGGACGATAACGAGGCTGAACAACTGTATCAGAATGTTACCATATTTTGCTGGATACTCAGTATGACAAACAATTTAAAAGACAAAGCAGCTGCAGTTAACAGCACATGGGCGCCGAGATGTAACAAATACGTTTTCGTCATTTCCGCTGAAAAGGCTGAGCAGGAAGTAACAACAATCGGAAATAATCAACACACTTCTGCTTATGTTGAAAACGATATTCTGTATATAAATTCACCAGAGGGTTATTTAAATCTAGTTCCGAAAGTTAGAAAAGTCATGCAATATTTGTATGAAAAAGAATTACACTACTATGACTGGTTCTTGAAGGCAGACGATGATTCCTATTTCATCATCGAAAATCTTCGATATTTGCTTTCAAAGCATGATCCCTCTAAGGGCCTATATTTGGGATATACCTTGGAACCGGAAGTCTATTCTAAGTCAGTTTTGTACATGAGCGGTGGTGCTGGATACGTCTTTAGCCGAGAAGGAATTAAATTAATCGTAGAGAATGGATATAATGTCGGAGCATGTAAGGAAACCACAGAATTCGAGGATCTGGAGATCGGGAAGTGTGCGAAAATTGCCGGTGTCACTGCTGTCAACACCCTGGATAAATTTGACAGGGAAACATTTCATCCGGATCACTTAAAAGACTTTCTTCCGGGTCCCCCGCAGGATTGGTTGAACCATTATGCCAAGAATAAACCTAAGGGGGTAAGTGTAACTGAAATACTTTTATGGGTCTTTCATATCTATGTTTTCATGTAGATAGCAAGACGAGTTTCGTAAAATTACTTAGCCATTGTAAAGTTATATAAAGTCCGAATGAACTGCATATATTATTCGTACTGAATTGTATAAACACCATTGTTATAAATGTTTCTTAACACTATGGCATTTAAGTTAATGCACAGAGAAAAATAATGCTTTCAACAACAACCACAACAAGCACAACCTACTACTACAACTACTACTACAATTATACAGAATACACATATTTCTTTGTTACGACCCTGTAGTTAAACTACATATGTGTTAAAATTTAAATTCTTCTAATTCTTTGTTTCATTTTTGTTTCATTTTTACATCATTAAATGTAATTATTATTATTATGATGATTATGTTTGCATGGGTCTAATAGTTTGTTAGAAACATCGTATTTATTTAAAACGTAAATGTGACTCGTGTAAGCACGATTTTTGTATGATAGTTTGTCGTTGCAAGTAAACAGTCGGGAAAAGCTGTGTAAATGATTGGCTGTGACTACGTCATTACTAATTATACTTGTTTACGCTTTTGTAATGCCCAGGTGTGATTTCGAAATCACACGTGGTCTTCGTGCATGTGTACATGAAATGACGTATTAGCTTGTTTTAAATGCTCAGTTACCTGTAAGAAATATTCAGTCATAGTCGTAGTCATAGTTGAGAGTCACATCATAATATCTTGTAGAGTTTCTAATACCTTAAGGAAAAAGTATTCCTGTGCTGGAAAGAGTTGTTCGTTCGTACGAGGAACAACATGTGTATTGTTAGTGGTGGTAGCTGTACTTCATCTACTTTCTAAATAATAATTAGTTTCCCTGGAGAACAACACTACTGGCTTTGGACAAAGACATTTGCTGAAATTATTTCTAAATTGGAGCAGAACAATACAAATTGTGATTCACAGTGAAAATTCTGGACATTTTGTGTTAGCCTTCGTCTGACGTCATCATCCGCCATCTTGGAACGGAACTGAGATTCAGACTATATCAAATTAGAACTGTTTATTCACAGGACTTATGTGTTTTCACAACTTTAGAACAAATTTTTGGAATCTTCTTCGTAAATCGTAAGTCTTGTTTCATCTATTTACCTTTTCACCGTGTTTTCTAGGGAAATAAATTATTTTTGTTAAAATTTACAAAGCTTGTTGTATTCACTCTTTCTTTGTGTTACTTTGAACGAGCCGATACGTAACATCTTCTTCCCTCCTGGGAACAGTTACCAAAGCAATAGTGTGGAGACAGCTATAGGAAAACCATCCAGTCTGACATTAAAAGTATCTTTGCTTCATCATCACTAAACAAATGCGATTTCGTGTTGTAGTTTTAAATGACATATTCCAGAATGTAAATCTTAATAAGTTGCAGAGCACATGTCTACTCCAGATGTTATATATAATAATTGTGACTGAGTGTGTGTGTGTGTGTGTGTGTGTGTGTGTGTGTGTGTGTGTGTGTGTGTGTGAGAGAGAGAGAGAGAGAGAGAGAGAGAGAGAGAGAGAGAGAGAGAGAAATCATTATGGCCCCTCTCTTCGCATCTCCTCACTCCAACGTTCAACAATTGTAATCATATTCAACACTCTGAACACAAACTTAAACGTCCTCTTTACTCGCAAACCAATCATAGATACAACTATCACGTATTAACGTGATGATGACGCTGTCTTTAAATGAATGTTTAACAAGCATTTTCTTTATTACAGGGTCCCGATTGTTGCAGCCAGTTCAGCATCAGCTTCCACCGTATGTCTTATCAGGACATTCTGATATTTGACCATCTCCTGTACAAAACCAATGTCTATGGTCGCAATACTCCTCGTAACGACACAGATGTCTTCAACACCGGACAAGCTTGACTGTGTTATTATCAGTAACTGAGTTGAAAACCCGACAAGCTTGATTGTGACATTATCAGTAACTGATTTGAAAACCTGACAAGTCTGAATGAGTCATTATCAGAAACTGAGTTGAAAACCCGACAAGCTTGAATTGTTATTATCGGTAACTGAGTTGAAAATGTGCTAAAGAAGAATGATATTAGCCTTTTTACCTAATGACGCGCAGTCAATGTTTTGAAGAACTGACCTTAAATTATGAAAATAATTATGCAAGTGAGGCGATTGCATGAGCAAATAAATCAGAATTTCAGAGAAAATGTAAAAGTCATATCGGCCCCATTTTCATTTAGGACCAACGAGACATCATCCGAATTTATAGTTGTCTTTTAGTGTTGATATGGTCATCCATTAAGGAGGCGTAGTGGTAGTGACATTTCAAGATGGCTGCCGTGGCTGCCATATTGAACAATAGCTCAACACCATTTTCATTTAGGGCACATTTTAAGGTGTCTGCACTGGTGGCCGTATTTGATGTCTTAGCAGCACCATTTTTACTTAGGGTATTGAGATAGACCTGTGTATAAAGTTTCATCCTCGAGGCGTTTTAGGAAGAGCAGTGATAACAAACTTGTGCAAACGGACGGACAGACATCGAATAATGGTCAATAGGCTAGCCCATAAACCAGGGTATGCAGACCCATTTGTCCTACGCCAGGGACGATCTCACAAACTCCGTTCATACAAGCTCAAGTTTGCAAAGTACTTGCCTGCAGGCATTTCCAAAAGAGAATAAGAGGTCGTATTTAGTTTGCAATGCTTTGTATTTTGCAAGTTTTATGCACAGCTGTGTCGCCACAGGACACACATTCAGACATGTATTTCTCTTCATATGTATTGCTATTTTCAGTTACACAACTGCTTCTAGTTTCTATTATCTATTATTCCTTTACCTCGCATGTTATGCTTTTAAAGTATGTCATATCCATCTCGTTGTCAATGTCGAGGTCAGTCTCGAACAAACAGAATGTGCATGTTTATTATTTAAAAGAAGTTTTGAAAAATAATATATAAATATTTATGTTCTACCTTATCAATTATACATTACCCAAAATATGTGTATGCCTACTCGAGTTGCCGACTTTCAAATCATAAGCTGGCGACCGGCGCTGTCTTAGTTCCAATTGTGCCAAGATTTCTAACTACAATCAGCTTTTCTTAGAATGTTTTTGTGCATGTCGTTGACTTAACGTGACTAATTGTTATTGCTATTTGACTAATTGTTATTTTTATTAGACCAATTCTTATTGTTAATAATTGAACTCGTGAGAGTTCTTTATTTAGCAAGTCTGTTTGAAATATTAGACAGTCATTTCTAATGATTCTCAACCTGGAAATCTAGCATCCAATAATTTGTGTGTATCACCTAATCTTTACATGATTATTACGGAGAACGATACAGACCTATTGTTTGGCAAATAGTGAAATGGATACTACTCTACAGAGAAGAAATACAGTAATTTCTATAAAAAAAAGTATTTTCCACCTATCCATTTAAATGGATCTGACTATTTCTATATCTGTATATGTCTCTCATCCTTTTCTGACTACATGCATTCTCACCCTTCTCTTTACATCATCTACATATCTATATAAATGCTATACTTATATTAATTTTTGTATTTAGTAACACATGGAGTTTTTTTGTCTACCCAAATGCATGGAGGATTGTATAGGGTCGTCTGAATATAGTTAATATTAGTTAATGTTAATGTTAGTTGTTAAAATTACTGCGACACTTCCATGGGCGCAGTTTTATACATTTCATAAATTTTACTTTTTCATCCGCTTAAAAATGTCGAAAAATTATGAAATCAAAGTTGAGTTCAGTGTAAAAAAGCCGAACATCGCGTTGAAAAAAGATTACGTTTAGACATAGTCTGGTGTTTCTCTTCTAAACTTAGTGCAAGATTGCAATGTATATCATCACATGACACCCAAATGTGTTGTCCGTGACCCGAATATCAGGTGGACCTTCATGTTCATTTCTGTGGTAATATGAAACTATGACGTCATTTTGATACACTTTAATGTACCTTTACAGGAGGAAAGTCCTTTTGCTCCGCAATATTTATAGCAATAGATAAATCAAATCTTTTGGTGTGTAATGGGATTGGTCATTCAGTATTTCACCAAGTGAAAGTTAACTCTGTACAGTTATCTCTCTCTTTTTCACATATAGTAGGTAAATTTCAACGACTATCATAATTGCTTTGGCAACGTATGATAGACAGTCTGTGTCATAATTGCTTTGGTAAAATAGGACAGACACTCTATATCATAATTGCTTTGGTAAAGTATGACAGACACTCTCTATAATAATTGCATTGGTAAAGTATAACAGACTAAAAGACATTCTGTATCATAATTGCTTTGGCAACGTATGATAGACAATCTGTGTCATAATTGCTTTGGTAAAATATGACACACTGTATCATAATTACTTTGGTAAAGTATGACAGACATTCTGTATCATAATTGCTTTGGTTGAGCATGACACACTCTGCATCATGATTGCTTTAGCAAAGCTTGACAGACTCTCTGCATCATAATTGCTTTGGCATAGTTTCACAGATACTCTCTATCACTTGTAACTCAGTTTCCTAGACCCTGTTATGATCATGCGGTTTCATGTATACATGGCATTCACATTGATCATGCATGATAACATAAATAAAAAGAAGAATGAGGTTGTAATGACCTACATTTCTTATTAAACTGGCAATTCTAAGTATTTGGATTATGCACTACACACAACCGATGCAGGCCCAACGTCAACAGAAATTCTTTATGGCACATTCTTACCAAAATCTTCAAATTTTGTGTCCATTTCCAAGTGTGAAAAGAGAAGCAGAAATGTTTGGGTCTTTTAAAAAAAAAGATGTAGGTTTCATGCGATATTCCGCTCGCTTCATACTTTTCTGCTCTTCACATGTACCAATTGTATTCGCATTCAAACGTATTTTATTCTACATTATGACGGACAGGTCCCACCATCGAGGTGGAATTTGATTTATTTGTAATGTAATAACACGTATGCTGTGATATAATAATGCATATGTTCTTATGTAATAATGCATATTTTATGTAATAACGCATCAGATATTATGTAATAACGCATGTGGTGTTATGTAATAACGGATATGGTGTTATGTAATAACGTATATGGTTCTAATACTGAGAGACAACAAGTGGCTACATAATTATTTGGTTGTGACAGTTAATGATTAGTAAACATCGACTTCTTTCACACTAATGAGTGAATATCATCCTTCCTGCTATTAGTCGAAATGGTATAATCGCAATGGCATATCGTACTGTATTTGACTAATAAAATCAGTATTAACAAAGACAGATCATGGAGTCTTTTTATAATAACATTACTACGACGCATATTCAAACTTCAGATTTTAATCCACACTTTATTATTAAAAATTTAGATGCTTTAGAAATATTTTATCATAAGTACATATAATTCGTTACTTTGTGCTTGCCAAAAAATTTAGTAGACATCATTTAGCAGACCATTAAACAGAATATATTTGATCGATTAATCAAGTGTAGCTACATTTTCCAGAACGTATTATGCGTATTGGACCCATTAGTCAAATGTAGCTACCTCTTCCAGAACATACCATCCGTATTGGATCCATTAATCAAGTGTAGCTACCTCTTCAAGAACATATCCGTATTGGATCCATTAATCAAGTGTAGCTACCTCTTCCAGAACATATCCGTATTGGATCCATTAATCAAGTGTAGCTATCTCTTCCAGAACATATCCGTATTGGATCCATTAGTCAAATGTAGCTACCTCTTCCAGAACATATCCGTATTGGACCCATTAGTCAAATGTAGCTACCTCTTCCAGAACATATCCGTATTGGACCCATTAGTCAAATGTAGCTACCTCTTCCAGAACACACCATACGTATTGATTCGGATAATCAGATGTAGCTACGTTTTCCAGAACCAATTTATGCATTGCATCTATTAATCAAGTGTAGTACCTTTCCCAGACCATATTATAAGTATTGGATCTATTATTCAAGTGTAGAAGTCTTTTCCAGAATATAGTTTACGTATTCTAGCGATTAAAGTATAGTTACCTTTGGCAGACGATTTGGCGCTATTGCGCCATTTTTCTCTTGTTTCAACTGAACCACAAGCTCATGTTTTGCAGCTGTTTCTAGTACAACCACAACAACACGCTGTGTGAGTTGTGAGTTTATCAGTCATGCTTTAAATCAGAGTACCACACAGTGTAATTTCCAAGCAGGCATAAAACCCCAGAACTCAGCAGCGTAGCGGGCATAGGGAGCTTGAACTGGGCTGGAGCGGTGGTTAAACAGGCCTAGTGGCGGCCCAAAATTCTCATCAATGCTTTTAATTGTGAGGGATGGCAGAATTAAATCTTGCTGGAGGACCAGAATTTCTTGCTAGAAGATTCTTTAGATTACCATAAATAGGAAATATAGAGTCAGTCCATATAGTCGCCGTTACTTCATACTTACACCAAGAACACTACTCTCGCGTGTTCAATCTTATTTGCAGGAATGATAATTTTATACAATTTGAAGGATATTTCATTATTAATGCTCTTAAACTGTTTGATATAATAGCCTCGATCTCGTATCAACATTCAATAACCTCGGTTTCGTATCAACATTAAATAGGTTCAATCTCGTATCAACATCCAATAGTCTCGATCTCGTATCAAGATTCAATAACCTCGGTTTCGTATCAACATTAAATAGGTTCAATCTCGTATCAGCATCCAATAGTCTCGATTTCGTATCAACATTCAATAGTCTCGATTTCGTATCAAGATTCAATAACCTCGGTTTCGTATCAACATTAAACAGCTTCAATCTCGTATCAACATCCAATAGTCTCGATTTCGTATCAACATTCAATAGTCTCGATTTCGTATAACGTTCAGTAACACATATTTCATATCAATATTCAATATTCTCGAGTTCGTATCAATGTTAAATAGGCTCGATTTCTTATCAACATTCAATAGTCCCGATTTCTTATCAACATTCAATGGTGTTTCATTTTGTTTTAATTCGCATATGGCTTTAAATGGCTGAAGTCTTGAACCATTGTCATGAAGGCCACTAGCTCACGATTTTAAGACAAGGTCATCCTAAATTTACTTGTACACGTGTACCAATTGCAACAGGCCCTATAAGTGAACACAAACCTGCCATATGGAGAATGACAGAATGGCATATGGACAATGATATAATGCCATATAGACAATGACAGAATGCCATATGGACAATGCCAGATGGACAATGGCAGAATTCCATATGGGTGTGTGTGATATGGATTTTTACGTAGCTTTAACATTGTTCAGTCATATCACTACGATGTCTGCAGTGTGGCAGTTTATAGTGATGTCTAGCACTGAGGCATCATGCTGCAGACATGTAACATGACGTCCCACCCAGTCACATTATCCTGACACCAGGCCGACCAGTCCTAACATTAACCTCTTAATGCTGAGCGCCAAGCGAGGCAGCTGTTAGTACCATTTGTATAAATCTTTGGTATGACTCGACCGGGGTTCGAAATCGCGACCTACCTCATCCAAGGCGGACTCTCTAACCACTAGTCCACCGGAGCGGTCTAAATTCCATATGGAGAATTACATAATGCCATATGGACAATGGCATAATGCAAAATGGAGTATGACAATGCCATATAGACAATGACAGAATGCCATATGACAGAATGCCATATGGACAATGATAGAATGCCGTATGACGTATGTCAGAATGTGAGATGAAAAATGATATAACGCCATATGGAGAATAACAGAACGCCATATGGAGAATGGCATAATGACAGAATGCTATATGGCATCAAGACACAATTAATAGTTCCGGTTCAGTACCCACGAATGTAGTCCCAGTCTATTTTTAGAGCACTTTCTCCTGTCTCCGTTTGGTGGTGATACAAGAGTTAGATTTAGGCATTCTTGGTATGGATTTAAAGGCAATTGTTTATTCTTTAGAATATGAGCTTATGGTGTGGTTGTCTGTGTGTGTTTCGGCGACAGTGTACAGTGAGTAATAAGGTCTTGGTGATGACCCGGAAGTGAAATCTGTGTTCCATTGCACGTTGGTTTGTTGACAGTTAAGCCTTTCAAAAACATGCCGGTGAACCTATGACAAGAACTTCACCGTGAAGTCATCTTTGAAGGTATTTTAGATTAACATATGATTTGTATTGATTGCCACACAGTGGAAAGTTCAGTACTGAGAAACAAATGTAGAGACTATATAGTAAAATTAATTGTGTTCTATGGCCTGTCAGTGCAGTATTTGAGTAAAGTTTAAACTGGTATAAAATCTTTATTATTAATGATAGACACATGAAATTTTAATATATTATGTATATTGACTTTGAAAAGATAAGAATAAAATTAAAAATAAAAAATTAATTTTTGTTTTAAAAATTTAAATGAAATTTTAAAAATAATTAAAAAAATAAAACCTTTCCCCCCAAAATGCACATATATAATATTTATTGGGAATGATACTAAATGATATCAGAATGTATATACTCCTACACCATATACAAGCTTCAATGATGGACATTTCTCAAATTTTGTGAGAGAAAATATCTTTGTAAGTCAAAATGAGACCTTCATTTAAAATACATGAAGACAAAATTCAATTTTGTATTGTGCCTTTAGGTCATTGAAACTATTTATTAGGGGTCCAAACAGTTAACTTATGTGTTTATGATGGGGTGACTTCCTGAGTAACACATGCCTGCTTGTATAGCTATCAGTAATTGTTTATAAACATAGTTATAGGGTATTTATTGAGAGGACAGAGACGAAAACTGTATACAAGAACCTGCTCAAGTTCTCTACAAAATCATATTAAGCTATCAGAGAATGAAATACAGGTCAAAGGGATAAAATATACTTTCCCCAGGTATATTTACCCTTGCATGTAAGAAAAGAGCAATATGATGTAAGTTGAACACAAAATGCATTCCCTTTTATTGTTCAGTTTCGTTAAGATATTGATTGATGTAGTACGGCATTGTGGCCTAGATGATATTATAGGAATTCTATTGATCCATTTTGCTTTATGCATTATTAATTACTAATAATATTTGTTAACTGACACTCTAAAGATTACATAAGAAATATTCAAACAGATTATTTGAATTTAACTTTGTACAACTGGTCTTAACGTGGTTACATATCTGACATGAACAAATATGCATATATTTTAGAATGTTTGGGATCAAAAGTTGACATTCAGTACATCATATAGGCTGACATTGTACCTATAGTGAATCTGTAAGGCTCAGTTCTGGCTGTGTGCACTTCAAATATCCCAAGATGTTATTTTCATCATGAATATGCCTCTGTATGGTAACATATTTCAATTTAGTACTTTGACAGAGTGCAGTATTGTAACATCATCTGATATCTGATTCCACTGAATCATTGAGCTTAATAACTGGTAACCAACACTCTTAAAAATACATTAAAAATGTTCAAACAGATCATTTGAATTATGTTTGCACATGTGATTTTAACAAGTACATTGCATATGTCCCACACATGCAAATGTCCATCCTTATTTACAAGTTTTGGGGATCAGAATTTCACATTTAGTTGATGATATAGGATCTGTTGGTACCTATAGCTGATCTATGTGGCCACCTTTGGCTGTATTCACTCGCAATATCCAAAATTGTTATTTTCCTGATGAATAAGATTGCTTATAGTAATAAATTTTAATTTGGTACATTGTCATTTGACTTTCTTGTATACTGGTATGTACTAATGTTTGCACCAATGATCAAACCTCACCGTTCCAACATTGCCTTAAACTTTATGATACATACTCTACCTGATTAGTTATTTAACCTGTAAATGGCTAAATATGCTTCTAGAAACCTCATCTATTTTTAGGATACATTTATCACTTTAATACATGCCCATTGCTTCACATTTCTGAGTGTCACTCTGTCAAGTTTACTATTTTTTCCCATGTTTGCAACCTGTATGTTATTTTGAAATCACCATATCTAACACATTTTAGCTTCATTTGCCTACATCTTACTGTTTTCTGGAATTAAGTGAAACATGTTATATCTTTTCAGGTCTAGCCTGGTATCTGGAACAAAGTGTTAGAGTTGGATCAGTTTGGAAGCTCTCCAGTAGTCCGGTGGTGATAGCAAGGTCTCATAAGAACATGTGCAGTGTACTGCTATAAGTAACCAAAATTAGTTCATATTAGCACACTGATATACAGCACCTCAAAGACATGGCTTAGATCTTCATGAGAGAGATTCGCACCATTGTTCAGTAAGGTGGAACCTCCCAGAAACTGTATTTTCCAATCACATTGTCAACTTTTGTAGTTATCAACATTGAAATGGAATGCATTTTTGCTATAAAACATGGTAGTGGTCCCATCAAAACTTTAAATTTGAGCACGCTATTAGTTATACAAACAACTGCCTAAGTACCTGACACAATAAATGTGGAACATAGCACCTGTCATTGTTTCTTTAGTGTGTACACCTATATGCATCTGGATAGGCATATTGCAATTTGCTGCCAAAATCACTGTGAGCTATCATGCTTCAGTACCCCTGGGAAAAATGTTATCAGTTGTATAGACCCAAACTACTGTTTGCTTTAAATACCATTCATTAACCAACTTTGCTGCCGTAAATTTGTCAAATTAAATGTTATAACTTGTATGAAATACATCAATATTTTTAAATCTCAAACACATTTTCAGACAGGCCTTATCATGTATTACAATTAGGTTTTTACTGCATTGAAAAATTCCTATAATTAAGGACGATATAGCAAATTTAGTTTTGGTTTCTGAAGAACACTTGGACCACAACAACTTTCACCCTGTGGAACACCAGCACAGAACACTTTCTGAAAGCTGTCACATGTCTTGTTTGCAAGGAAATTCCAAAAGACTTCATGTATAAAGTTGAACAAAGTGTGGCATGCAAATATAAAAGTTTGACTAAAATTGGCCAGACAAATTGGGCCTGTCAGGCATCAGGTCACAATTAATAGTTTCGGTTCAGTACCCACGAATGTAGCCCCAGTCTATTTTTAGAGCATTTTGTACCTGTCTCCGTTTGGTGTACAGTGAGTAATAAGGTCTTGGTGATGACCCGGAAGTGAAATCTGTGTTCCATTGCACGTTGGTTTGTTGACAGTCAAGCCTTTCAAAAAAATGCCAGTGAACCTTTGACAAGAACTTCACCGTGAAGTCATCTTTGAAGGTATTTTAGATTAACATATGATTTGTATTGATTGTCAGACAGTGAAAAGTTCAGTACTGAGAAACAAATGTAGAGAATATATAGTAAAATTAATTGTGTTCTATGGCCATATGGACACTGGCACCCTGTCTTGTGTTCTGTTCTTATCGCCAATGCTTTTTTTTTCTGCAATTTTCTCAAGAATTAAATACATAATGTTTAATTACCTGTCAGAATGTCTGTGTAACCTTTAACAAAATGCATCGTTTTGAAGCTAGATATGTCAGCCAATAATATCGTCATGGAAGGGTCTATGGATGATCAATATTTGCATCAGTGCTACCCTGAAATTAGATTTTCTCATGATATATATGCAATTTTGTTTACAGTTTTACATGAGGCAAGTAAAACCAACAAACGCATGGAGGGTACATTCTACAGCTCCTAATCATTTAAAAATAAAAATATGGTTCTCTTTCTGTCAGATTCATTTTGTAAAAATATCGTTCTCTCTCTATACAATACCTTTTTTTACAAAGGTATTGTTGTCCTTTCGAATATTTTTTTCACTCTCTAGAGTACCAGATTGTTTCCAACATCCTTATTCAGTGATCATGTAAAACGTTGTAATCAAACATTATCGAATATTTTCACGATCATCCTTAAAAATGTTCTTATCATCTCTACTAGAGTCCGTGGCATATCTATAGATTCCAATTTTGCTATTCTGTCCTTATCTCATACTAGCCATAGATTTATATGGGACTATATCACCAAATCGCAAATGGATGCTTTCAGAGGACACAGGCCATGGAAAGGGTTTATCAATGAGGGGTGGGGTCTCGAATCGAGCTGACAGAGCAATATTAGTCTGAGTTAAATCGCCATGGTAGCCTTTTTCTGTGACACATGTCCGGCGGAATTGTTCAGGTCTTGGCAGAACTTTGCGCATGAACCACTGAGTCGATCTCTTAATGAAAGAAATGTAAATTTAACATATTAAAAACCCGGACTTTAAACACAAACGATGTTGCAATATTATTGTTTGGAATAATACGACTAAAAGGAAAAACGGACAAAACAAGCAAGCAAGTTAAGATATTAAGAAGGCATCATGGTTGGAGTCTCTCTTCCAGTAAGGAAATTCATTCATGTGTAAGTGAGAGAAGGTGTGTTCATTGACAATTTGCCATCAATGTATTGCAAGAGAAAATATAATATTATAAATATGATACTAAAAAGGACATTGTTTAGATGTGGAAAATAATCTGGATGAAGTAACAGCTGGGAATTTCCAATCGTTTAAGTATTGATATATTGTCTCATCAAGTGTTCTATGCTTTTTATTTTTATAATTATATTCTTTAATACACTTCTCCATTTAGACTGATCCACAGTAAAAGCTGCACCGTTGTAAACTCGGCAATTTCAATTGTTGTTGTTGTTACTGTTGTTGTTGTCACGGGCTTAACGCCATCTTTTCAGTGCATGATGGGCTATACATGGCGGCCAGTATGACTGACAGAGGAGGAACCAGGGTAAATGGTAAAAACAGCAGACCTGCGGGAAACTGCTGGCAAACTTCCTCACATACCCACATATGCCGAGCAAGAGACCCGAACCCACACTGACAAAGGTGAGATGGCAGAGACTGGTATAGGCGAGTGCTTTAGACCTCACGGCCACTCGGATTCCTGCCAATTTGATAAATCCACAATAAAATAAAAACCGTTGTAATCCCCGCCATTTAGATCGATCCACAATAATAAGGTAACACAATTAAAACAACGTTGTAACGTCATCCATTTTGAGAGGTGCAAGACTAAAGCCAAATCGTTGTAACCACGAACATTTCTGTCAAGCCAGAAAAGAAAAGAAAAAAATAAGGTGTAGTAGAAGGCAGGTTGTTTTCACAATTTGGGACAAATTTGGGACAAATGAAAACAAAAACACAAAAAACAAAATAAAGAAAAAAGAATAAAAAAGAAACAAAAAATTCCAAACCGCACAACATCCTTGCACGTACTATACCATTTGTTTCCAGGATTTATGTAGACTTAATGAAAATTCAATAGAATATGTCCATGTTGAGAAATTTGTCGTTAATTATAAGAAGCTTTTGAATATTTCTTTAATGAATCGAATACTTCAGCTTTCCTATAATTTCTTGTATCAAAAGCAGCATTTAGCCACGACTTTAGCCATGAATTTCCTAAATCAACTTTTAAGGACATCACGAAGAAAACCTAAGATTTTCATCAGTGTAATGATGCAGTTAAAATTCTGTAAACGGCACCCATCTCCTTGCCTGTAAGCATCGACTTCTATAGATCTGGGTTTGTACTCCTGTGTGTGTGTGTGTGTGTGTGTGTGTGTGTGTGTGTGTGTGTGTAGTGAGCAGGGAGAGGGCTCACCCCCCGGAAAAGGGGTTTTAATGCCACATTGTGGAATTCGTCAGTTTGTAAATCAAATTCTCTCACATCCAGATAGGATTCGGAAACTTGTACAAAAGTGGCGGGGGGGGGGGGAGGGAAGCCTCAAGGTCATGTCGTACACACACGTAAAAATATTTTTTTCACCACGTGTCCTCCATCCCCCCACCCATCGCTGCTACTCTTCTACCGCCCTCACGCTGTGAAATTAATTACAATCATAATATTAATATGTATAACTGGAAAGAATCAATGCAAATAGCTCCACGTGGAGAAGAATACTTACTGTGGCCAGCGGACCTAAACCATGTGAGGTATGCGACACTGGAGTACGGGGAAACTCCATTGTGTAGAGCCAATGGTCAAAACTTTATATTTTAATTGACCATTATCCACTTGCAGAGTGAATACTTCTTTCAAAAATGATTAAATTCAGCCTCAGCTGTCATAGCATTATGTGTGACTCTTCCCCAACTCTGAATTTTCTCCAGGGAAAACTCTAATACATTCTTGGTGAGAATTTCGTGCAAATTAACCACTTTGTATTCTTTCGTTACAGTGTTATCAATATCTAACGCAAGTGTCAATAAGTTCTCAGTTCTTCGCTCTGTACTCTCCATCGCCTTCCAGGGCAGAAAGGTGCAACATTCCCTAGAACTTCCGAAGCTTTTAGACCCAATTCTGCCTTGACTTGGAATATTTTATTCTTCTTCTTCTTCTTCTTCTTATTATTATTATTATTATTATTATTATGTGCTGCTCGAATATTATTTATGTATACCAGAACAGATGGAAGGTTTACCCCACAAAATGCACAAAGTGTTACGAATAAGTCATTTGACTTGCTCTCGTTGTCATTCACTTAGTATTAGGAAAGACGACTACTGACGTTTATGCAATTCGAACACACACACACACACACACACACACACACACACACACTTGCATATACCTGTTACATGATCCTAGACTATTGTTTGTGCATGATGAATCCAAAATTACATCACTATTCATAAACATGAACAAGTAAATATTGCAGTTTGTGCAAAATACTCGCTGTGTGCAAATTTGCTAGCTCTGAAACTAATATACATATTCAGTTTGTAATAAAAATGTACTCGAAAATTAAAACAACGTCCACCTGCAAGAGAGAGAGAGAGAGAGAGAGAGAGAGAGAGAGAGAGAGAGATGTAGCTCCGGTCATTTAGGTACCTTCTCATACAAGGTTTTAGTATAACTAATCAGCTAGCAAGATGTTTATTTTATCCCATTCCCAACTTTTCTGATCTAATGGGGGACATAATACTGCTATTTTGACTAGCTGTATATGTAATACCAGCTGGTTTGACAATGTATGTCATACAAGTTGCTTTGACTAGATGTGTATATCATACCGGCTTGAAACAGCTACAACCTTTACATGAAATGAAGTTCTGTGCTTTTTATCTTTAGACAAATATCATTGGATTTTCTAATATTTCCACTGAATAAACACGAAGTATGTTGACCATTAAAATATTATCAACATTCGATTCCATTGAGGTGAATTGTTTCCGCTTTAATAACGAGAGAGTAAATCTAACTGTGTCATGATAGGGTGCGTACATTTAAAACATACACAATGCGCATGCATAATTATAAGCTGCAATATAGTCCCATATTAAATTTCAGTTTAAATACAATAGAATAACAAATCGAAGCACACAAACCTGTGGCAGGCGATAATGTTGCTTAAAAGTATTGATTCATTGCAAATAAACGGAATGAAGATTCGCTCTGTAAAATATATACTGATATCTAGTATTATTTTATGTTTGGTGCTTATCTGCATATATACATTTATTACAAGTCATCGTTTACAGTACTTTTTGGTAAAGGAATATGCGAACGGTAGACAAACCAAGTCTAACAGTGGAGAATACCGGGGTAAGTTCATTTTAGTATCACCCCCACAGCCCCTCAATGCTATCTTTTCCTCCTGAATTCTTCCTCTCCTCTTTATCCCATACGGAATTCCTTTTCATCTTTCTCATTTTTGACTACTTCATACAGTTTACATGATTCTCTCTTGCTCGTTATCATTGCAGCTTTCGATGATGAAATATTTGTTGTCATTATTTTCAGTCACTATTATCCTTTCCCCATCTTCTGCCCATCAACTCCTCCTTGCGTACTTGATTGTGCGTGTTCCCTGTATTTTTCTTATTATTATTCTTGTTCCTATTCTTTTTCTTATTCTACTACTACTACAACTACTGCTACTACTACTACTACTACTACTTATTATTATTATTATTATTAGCAGCAGTAGTAGTAGTAGTATTAGTAGTAGTAGTAGTAGTAGCAGTAGTAGTAGTAGTGGTGGTGGTAGTGGTAGAGGTAACAAAAGAGCAAATAATTAGAAAGTACTTAATGAATTAATCTAATCTGAATTGATTGGGGGACAAATGACAAAAGAGTGCGGGAAATCCGACATTCCGCACTCAAGGTGCAACACTGGATGTTTGTTTAGTGTTCGTGTTTGTAAATTATTTAATAGTACCATCCATTGTTCAATTTCATCAGAAATATCATTTAACTTCCGTTTGTCAATAATGGTGGCTTTCTTTAAATATTGTGCAGCTTTCGTTTTCTTTTTCGTTTTTTGCTTAGATTGTCCTTTCAGTATGTACATGTTCAAATCAGAATTCACCACACATGTAACTGCATCATGAATGTCAGGAAAGCATTTGAACAATTATGAACAGAAAATACTTGGTACAAGTAAAAACTACACTTGTAAGAAAAAGTCAGTCTGACTTTGTCTTGTTTGGCACTTATACATTTCAATATGCTTGTGATTTAATAATAATGTCTGGAAAGAATTTTCATCTCCTACTCTATATGCCCCAAATTTGCTTCTAAAATATAGTGAGGAGCTGCTTGTCCAAATTTCTATATTGACTCATGCAGTGTAGAACAGAATAACATGATCTGTGATGGGATCGTGAACTTCGTGGCGTTACATTGAGACATGCTGTTCATGTTGTGATGTTACAGGGGTGGGGATAGAGGTAGAAAATAATGTGTTATGCTTTAAATTTATACTAGATACTTGCCTGTCCGTCCACAATATTTCACATTCAGGGTATTGAAATCTGGTGGTGAATTGTCTCCCCTTTACACGCTTCCCATTTTCATAGTTTTGAGACTCCCACAGGTGAGAATCTCAGCAATAAATATGTACAGACGTCAGTTATATCCCAATTGTAATAAATTACAAAAACATAACTAAATTCTGGAGCTCTAAAAATAGTCATATTGACAGAATACAAGCATGCGCACTATCTGATCACTGAAAAAGAAAACTTGACATGAATGATTTGAATTCATTTTTGCAATCCGATTGTTTTCTTCTAGAGTATTGAATTTAAAGAAGGTTCATTGAATATAATATTTCTAACAGTAAAATCGCCCTAAGGAGTACATCTACAAAGGTATGGAAGCGGTCTGTATTGGCTAAATTGCATATACAATTGTGTGTAAATATGTCCCATCTAATACAACAAATTTATATATGACATAGGACAGAAAAGTATGGATGTGATCTACAGGATATATCACATTTCCTATTGACTGGGACACAGCCATATATTACACAGAACAGCAAAGAGTGCTGTGGTCTTACGTCTAGAAGACACTGTGTTAAGATTTTATTTTATTACTGTAATGTGTGTCACATGTTATGCTGAGTACACTGTGTTAAGATTTTATTGTATTACTGTAATGTGTGTCACATGTTATGCTGAGTACACTGTGTTAAGATTTTATTTTATTACTGTAATGTGTGTCACATGTTATGCTGAGTACACTGTGTTAAGATTTTATTGTATTACTGTAATGTGTGTCTCATGTTATGCTGAGAACACTGTGTTAAGATTTTATTGTATTACTGTAATGTGTGTCACATGTTATGCTGAGTACACTGTGTTCAAACTTTATTGTATTACTGTAATGTGTGTCACATGTTATGCTGAGTACACTGTGTTCAAACTTTATTGTATTACTGTAATGTGTGTCACATGTTATGCTGAGTACACTGTGTTCAGATTTTATTGTATTACTGTAATGTGTGTCACATGTTATGCTGAGTACACTGTGTTCAGATTTTATTGTATTACTGTAATGTGTGTCGCATGTTATGCTGAGTACACTGTGTTCAAACTTTATTGTATTACTGTAATGTGTGTCACATGTTATGCTGAGTACACTGTGTTCAGATTTTATTGTATTACTGTAATGTGTGTCACATGTTATGCTGAGTACACTGTGTTCAGATTTTATTGTATTACTGTAATGTGTGTCACATGTTATGCTGAGTACACTGTGTTCAGATTTTATTGTATTACTGTAATGTGTGTCGAATGTTATGCTGAGTACTACAGTAAAATTGTGAATACAGTGTATAGTGGTCAGTACTACAGTAACATTTTGAGTAAACTATGGTGGTCAGTATTATAATAAAATTAGAGTACATTATAGTGGTCAGTATTACAGTAAAATTATTAGTACACTATAGTGGTCAGTACTACGGCGACATCATGAGTAAACTATTGTTGTCAATACTGCATTAAAATTATGAGCAAACTATAATAGTCAGTATTACAGTAAAACTATGAGTAAAAAAATAGTGGTCGGTATTACAGTAAAATTACGGTACACTAGTGTGGTCAGTATTCCAATAAAATTATGTGTACACTATAGTGGTCAGTACTGCAGTACAATTATCAGTAGCATATATAGTGGTCAAACCTTGCGAAGCGTTAGTTTATTCCGCTAGAATAACAAGGAACGCTCATATTTCTCAGGGATTTGTTCCTCTTCAAATCATATTTAAAATACAAGATATTAATTTCTTTGAAATATATGAATAAAAAACCATTATAAATCCAGAACAATGATCAAAATTTACACGTATTATCCATGTACACTCTACGCCTCTTACTTGTGTCTCCTTTCACTTAGCGTTCTGACAGGAGAGAGAGAGAGAGAGAGAGAGAGAGAGAGAGAGAGAGATTAGGTACCTCTAAAAATGTGGCGAAGAAGGCTATGGACAATAAGATATGCAATACCAGCTGTTAACTTTCTCATGTGGTAATATCAGAATCCTTGGTCTGGGGCAAATGGAAACTATTTGTTATCTGGTGAAATCACTGAGATACATCATGTTACCGAGTAAATCACCATAACAAGTGCAGATGACATTTTCACAGATCTAAGAGACTTACCTAATTTATTTGTGTGGTAAATTTCAAACCATCAGTATTAATGTAAACCAAATCAAAATGCAATTTGATATTTCCTGATATTACATTATTGCTCAAACTACGTCAAGGTTCATTAGAGATAGCACAGGAATGTGCGACTGTTGTCGCTCCCGTTGGTACTTTTTTGTGTGTTTTTGTATTTTTTTTAAAAATGGCAACCTTATCAGAACTGTATAAAAGTTGCAATGTCTATCATTTTCCTGTCATAACTATAAAACAGGGAATTTCGACTTTTAAGTTTATATTGTAAAGCCAACAGCAGCAAGCGATATTATTTATATAAAGGAAATGAGCGTATCCATGAATTATAAGGCAATGTATGGACTAATCTTAGCGGATTCTTAGGAAAATATATGAACTATTGACCATAGATTATTAGAGAGATTATGGACTAATCTCCACGCATGATTATATTTTAAATTATTTCATTTGATGATGTTACGATTGTAGGTCAAATCCAGAGACAGAAGTACTAATTAATCCCAAAGTGCTAATATCCAAAATTTCCATTCCCACCAAATACGGAATGAAAATATTCTTTATTGTTTGTTTTGTAAGATGTTTTTTTCTTTAGAAGGATCTTAATGGCGAACAAGCTAAGCAATTAATCCTTTTTCATCGACTCTAATTCATCCTGTGTAGGATTTGAAGCAAAGTTCTATACATTTAATACAATAGTGAATACATCTGCAGACTGATGCAACGACAAGAACATATGAAACAAGAATGAATAATTGTCAAGCTCTGTCTACTTATTTACAGGCATAGAGTCAAAAAAACGCAATTTTCTCTTACTCACTGACATTTATCAAATAGTCCACTTCTAAAGAACCACCTGACTGACCCATTCAATGGGAAATAACCCAAAACCTGTAAGCACATATTATTGCCATGTTGAAATTAGAGTGAGTACAAACAATGTATAATATGTTGAAGATGGTGTGAGCACAGGTAAGGCCTATGATGTTAAAGGTAGTGTGAGTACATGTAATGTATAAGATGTTAAAGTTAGTGTGAGTACATGTAATGTATAAGATGGTAAAGGTAGTGTGAGTACATGTAATGTATAAGATGGTAAAGGTAGTGTGAGTACACGTAATGTATAAGATGTTAAAGTTAGTGTGAGTACATGTAATGTATAAGATGGTAAAGGTAGTGTGTGTACATGTAATGTATAAGATGGTAAAGGTAGTGTGAGTACATGTAATGTATAAGATGGTAAAGGTAGTGTGAGTACATGTAATGTATAAGATGGTAAAGGTAGTGTGAGTACATGTAATGTATAAGATGGTAAAGGTAGTGTGAGTACATGTAATGTATAAGATGGTAAAGGTAGTGTGAGTACATGTAATGTATAAGATGTTAAAGGAAGTGTGAGTACACGTAATGTATAAGATGGTAAAGGTAGTGTGAGTACATGTAATGTATAAGATGGTAAAGGTAGTGTGAGTACATGTAATGTATAAGATGGTAAAGGTAGTGTGAGTACATGTAATGTATAAGATGGTAAAGGTAGTGTGAGTACATGTAATGTATAAGATGGTAAAGGTAGTGTGAGTACATGTAATGTATAAGATGTTAAAGGTAGTGTGAGTACACGTAATGTATAAGATGGTAAAGGTAGTGTGAGTACATGTAATGTATAAGATGGTAAAGGTAGTGTGAGTACATGTAATGTATAAGATGTTAAAGGTAGTGTGAGTACATGTAATGTATAAGATGGTAAAGGTAGTGTGAGAACACGTAATGTATAAGATGGTAAAGGTAGTGTGAGTACATGTAATGTATAAGATGGTAAAGGTAGTGTGAGTACATGTAATGTATAAGATG
>JAECUM010067719.1:0-11317 GCA_016617855.1 Megalonaias nervosa
ATATATATATATATATATAATTTTAGGAAATGAAAAGACCACGTCGAGGTAGCGAATTTAGAAGAGGATATAAAAAAATACACCGCGATATTTAAATACCAAGTTTTGCTATGAATAAAGAAATAATGTTTACTTTGTTGTCAGAAGATAAAGTCTGATAATTCGTATGCATGTAGCGACTTGTGACCACATGTTGTATGTATGGATTGCATGCAGGGTAATGGGAAATTGCGACCTAACACGTTTTAAGCTTGCACTCAATAGATAACATGCACGATATGCACACAGTAGTAAAAATTCTTAAGGAAGACAGATTTACGATTACACGATTGATTGTCGGAATAATAATCTGACTTTCGCTTAAATTCATTTTTTACTTAGAAGTAAATCCGCAAAGTGCAAATAAAGAATATGATTAGATAAGACAGAAATAGCAAAGTCATCGTTAAAAATAGAATTTAACTGCTTCAAAGACGAAGGAATTTAATAGAAACGAAATAAATATTTACTCTTTAGTTAACGACTACTTTCACTTTCATTATAGGCCTCTTCTCATATTAATAACTACTTTCAAAACAAAATATGATGGAAAAAATTAAATCTCTGTAAAAGTAGGAATTATGTTTCACATACTTTAAAGGAGGGGTAGCACGCACCTATTCGGCCTCCACTCCTCTCAAGCCGCCCCTGTAGCTGAAGGACTTATGCTCATTCAAATAAAGTTTGTGTGGAAGACTGGATTTAGAATCATGGTGTAGGATATAACGAATTTTAAAAAAATAATAAATTAAGTAGTGGTTAGTGTACTTAAAACGGTAATTTATACTTCTATACAGACAATAGTATGATAATAACAGTCTTTGATGTTCTTTATTGAACTAGGTCAAAGCCGTCTACCCCTCCCCCATTCTCATATCCCACGCGAGTGCAGTCCAGATCGCACGTGAACCCACGAAACAAAGTTATCAAGAGGCTCCAAACCGAAGGAAATTCATGTGGGGTAGAATACTTGAACTTAAATCAGTAACCGAACAAACCGCTATTATCACATACGAGAAGTTCTGTATAGATACTTATTCGTGAATGCATTCGTTACTCCGTAACTAGAATACATTACCAGTGTTACGTGTAGGATCGTACAAAAGTAACAAAAGAAAAGAGTGAAGCCAACAAGCTTTGTAAATTTTAACAAAATAATTTATTTCCCTAGAAAACATGGTAAAAATATGAAATAGGACTTCCGGTTTGTGAATATAATCCAAAATTTAATCCTAGAATTGAAAAATATAAGTCCTATCACTAAACAGTTCTAACTGAATCCATGTACGAATCTCTGTGATGTTCCAATATGTAAGGCGACGACGTCAGATGAGGTCGTTGTACAGAAGGCAACAGTTCCTCGTTGAATCACAATTTATAATGTTCCCGTTTAGAATTCCAGAATAAATTTCCACTGAATATCTTTGTCCCAGAATCTTTATAAAAAAAGAGCACTTGTGTAGTTTTCTAGAAAGTAAATTATTAAATTCCAAAACAATAGATGAACTTCAGAACAAACTAGCATCGACAATAAATCGCCTCGAGCTCTAACGGTGTAAAACAAATACGACTGGATAGATCTACTAGCAAATGGCTGTTTTAAGCCACGATATTAGATCACATGGTGGCTCACGTGACGGGCTACGTAATCACTAATTTGAACAGCGCAGTAAAAACAAAATGCCAATTATCACCTAGGGAAGAATAGCCCTATCTGAGAATCAGATTCCCACACTGGAAATAAATTAAAAAACAAAGGCTGTTTACAACTCAGCTAACACGTAAGTTGAACATGACCTTGGTAATAGCCAATTGTTTTCACTCGATGTTTACAAAAACTATGAACCAAGGTGAGCTAAAAATAGTGCTTAAGTCATACTTTTGCGTTCTAATCAAGTCAACAGAAGAATGAATTTTTTAAAAAAAAATATCAAATCCCGTGAAAATAATAATTAGAATAAAATGTAATGAAACAAAAATAAAATAAAAAGAATTTAAAACTAACACACAAGCAATTTAATTACATGTTCGTATCACTTTTCCCTCCATAAAGAAAAAGAAAGATTTATGTAATAAAGCTTTCTTTTGACCATATGTCAATTATACATGAGGTAAAACAAAATTACATAAGAAAACTCTTATCAGTTATATAAAGGGTACATGAATTAATATTTATATACACGGGAAAGTGCATATGCAATCAAATTGTCTTTTCCTTTGATGTGCCTGATGTCAAGGTTATATTCTTGTAAAAACAAACTCTACCTTAATAATCTTTGATTTTTATTTTTCATCTTGTCGATGAAAGTAAGGGTTGTGATCATTAAACACAACAACCGGAGAAGGAGCTGAACTTATGTAAACTTCAAAATGCTGTAATGCCAATATTAAAGCCAAGCATTCCTTCTTGATTGTTGAGTAATTTCTTTGGTGCTTATTTAATTTCTAAGAGAAATAGCACACTGGCTGATCAACACCATTTCTATCTTCTTGAATCAATACTGCTCCAACCTCAACATCACTTGCATCAACCGATAATTTCAAAGATTGAAATTTGGAGCTGTAAGAACCGGCGCACTTTTGAGTATGGCTTTTAACCTATTAAAAGCCTCCTGATATTTTTCAGCCCAAAGAAATTTGTTTTTCTTACTTAACAAGTTTGTCAGGGGTTCAGCAATATTAGAACAATTGGAACAAAATTTCCGACAGTATCCAGCCATATCCAAAAATCGCATCAGTTGCTTTTTACTGACAGGCATGGGGAAATCAGAGATAGCCGTGACCTTAGCACCTATTGGTTTAACTTGTCCATGTCCCACAATATGTCCTAGAAAAGTTACACAAGCACGGGTAAACTCACTTTTAGATAAATTAATTGTCAAATTTGCATCAGTGAGTCTGTCGAAGAATTTCAGAAAGGTTGCTAGATGTTCTTTCCAGGTGTCGTTGTAGCTGATGACATCATCGATGTAAGCATCACATTTATCAAGACCAGAAGTAATCATATTCATCAAACGATGAAAAGTACTTGGGGAACCCTTCATCCCGAACGGCATTACTTTATATTGATGAAGTCCATCTGGAGTCACAAATGCCGAAATTTCCTTTGCCCTTTCCGTTAGTGGAATTTGCCAAAACCTTTCAGAAGGTCAAATTTGGTGACGTACTTGGCATTTCCAATTTTATCAATACAGTCATTGATTCTTGGTAATGGAAATGAATCTGTTTTTGTCACACTGTTCACCTTCCTATAATCAGTGCACATACGGAAAGTTTTATCTGGTTTCGGAACAAGTATACATGGTGAACTCCAATCACTTTTACTGGGCTCTATGAAATCGTTCTCAAGCAAATACTGAATTTCCTCTTTCAAGTATTCCTGTTTGAGAAGGTTCATCCTGTATGTGTGTTGTTTCACAGGTTTTGAATCTGCAATTTCAAGGTCATGAAAAATTTTTTTTGTCCTCGTAGGAATATCTGGAAACAAGTGCTCATATTCGAATAATAACTGTTTAAGTTCACTCCTTTCTTATTATTGCAAATGTAAAAGTTTCTGGTGCAGATTTTTCATAATTTCCGAATTCCAAACATTTGTTGCTCCAAGATCAACAGAGTCCGATTGAATTTCTTCCCTTAAATCCTCAGTTGGTGGGACAGGTACAACTTAATTAATTGCATGATTTACTTGGCTATCTCTTTCAATATAATAGTACTCCATTAATTTATTTAGATAATAATAATAATAATAATAATAATAATAATAATAATAATAATAATAATAATGAGGACTTTGTATAGCGCCTAATCTTTAGAAGCTCTAAGCGCTTTACAACATTTGACAACACTTAAAATACATATATAATGATATGATTACAAAAATAAAAACAAACACCACGAAATTAGAAACAGAAAACATGCTGTAAATATTTAAGGTAAGGATGCATTATTAGGTCTTTAAGTCTGTTCTTGCAGTTGAAATAGGTGAGTTTTAAGAGCGCTCTTGAATGAGATCACTGTGTCTTTGTGTCTAAGTGCAGTGGGCAATTCATTCCACGTTGCTGGGCCCTGGTATGCAAAAGAGCGTTGTCCATATGATTTCATCTTCATAGTGGGAATATTGAGAATACGAGTGTCAGAAGAGGAGCGTAAGCATCTTGCAGGTGTGTACACATGGGTGAGGTCAGATAGGTATGTTGGACTGGAACCCGTCAGTGAAACGTAGCACAGAGAACAAATTTTGTGTTTAATTCTGGATCGTATGGATAGCCAGTGAAGGGTACAGAGCAGGGGAGAGGCGTGCTCTGATCGTGGTACTCTAAGGATGATCCGAGCGGCTGTGTTTTAAACTTTTTGAAGTTTCTGAAGTAGATATTGAGACGAACCAGACAGAATTAAGTTACAATAGTCCAGTCTTGAAAGTACTAAGGAACACACAAGCGTTTTAGTGGCATCAACTGAAAGATACTTGCGAATGGAGCTGATGCGTCTCAGCTTAAGATATGCAGCCTTGCATATGTTCATGACATGTTGATGCAATGAGAGAGTACTGTCAAGAGTGACACCGAGGTTTCGTACTGACTGTGTGAATTTAATGTTGGTGTTGCTGATATCTATTGTCTGAGGTAAAGGATGTGAATGAGAAAGTCTTTGTGTTGTAATCAGGATGGCTTCAGTTTTATCATCATTCATCTGCAGCTTGTTACATGTCATTCATGATTTCACATCGGAAATGCACTTCTCTACGCCTTGGATGGTAGCTTCAACTTCAGCTGGATGGCTAGATTTGTATATTTGGGTGTCATCAGCATACAATTGGTGAGACACTGGATGATGATCTATGACAGTTGAGAGTGGCTGAGTGTATAGAATGAAGAGAACAGGTCCAAGAACAGACCCCTGTGGAACACCACATCATAGATCAACTGGGCTGGAGTGTTTTCCATTTGCGGACACAATTTGTGGCCTGTTGACCAATTAGGACTTGAACCATAGTAAGGCCGTATCATGAATGCCAAATACATGCTGGAGACGGTGAAGTAATATATCATGGTCTATAGTGTCAAATGCTGCAGACAAGTCAAGGAGAGTGAGGACTGTAATCTTTCCCCCATCCAAAGCAGAGAGAAGGTCATTGACTACTTTCAGAAGAGTAGTTTCAGTACTGTGGCAAGGGCGATATGCAGACTGTACATTGCTAAAAAGACTGTTTGAATTCAGATGAGATACAAGTTGTGATAGAACAACTTTTTCTAAGATTTTTTACATGAATGGGAGATTCGAAACTGGGCGGTAGTTCTTTAAATCATTATGGTCGAGTGTTGGTTTCTTCAGCAGAGGCTTTACAATGGCAGTTTTGTAAAATGATGGGAATTCCCCAGATGAGAGAGAGGTATTAATAACATCAGTTAGTGAAGGCAATATTGGATCTAGGCACTCTAGGAGCAGTGACGTCGGAATCGGATCCAGTTCACATGACTTTGGTGCACTCTTCGTAGCGATTGTACGTACTAAATCCATAGAAACAGGTTCAAATGCTGCTAACGGCTGCCGCTGAAATTCTGTATCGCAACTGTATGGTAACGACGAGTCAACTGAAATTGTGTTGTCAAGTTTATCTCTGATGGTTTGTACTTTGTCATGGAAGAAATTTGCAAACAAGTCCCGAAGGTCGACTAGAGAGAAGGTAGTTGGAAGTGGTATACATTTGTTCCTTGACATTAGCTTGTTAGTAATCTCAAAAAGCTCTTTGCAGCTGGAACTTTCCGTGATCTTAGTACTGTAGTGGGCTGATTTCGCTGCATGGACTATGTTTGTGACATTCTTCTTAGTGGCCTCATAGATCTGCTTATGAATAGTGAATCTGGTGGAAAGCCAAAGCCTCACAGCCTTACGGCGGTCTCTTTTAGCAGTGCGAAGCTGGTCCCTAACACTGCTATACCACGGAGAACACTTCTGAACTGCTACTCTTCACTTGGTTGCTGGGGCATGTTTGTCAAGCAATGAACGCAGGCAGTTATCAAGTTGTTCTGCTGTAGTAGGTAAGCTAGTTGTTAGGTTTGCTTGGATGTCATGCATTAGTTTGGTTCTGTTTATCACACGGAGGTTTCTCTTAGTAGCGAATAAAGGTGGAGGGTTGGGGACTGATACGTCAAGATGGAATATAATGCAGAGGTGATCTGATGAAAGTTCATGGGACACCAGGGAGGACTGTAGAATATTATCATCAGGTCTGTAAAGAATCCAGTCTAAAATGTGACCATGTTTATGGGTGGGTTGGCTAACTGACTGTTTGAGGTTGAAAACGTGAATGGAATCTAGGAGTTTCGATGTGCATGGGTTTCCAGGACAGTCAAAGTGAAAGTTGAAATCTCCAAGAATAATCAGGTTGCCACCTATCGAATTTCCATACTCCAGGAGATTCGGAAACTGCTCCAAAAAGAGAGATTCTGTCAGCTTGTTTTTTCAACTAGGAGGAGGGCGGTAGAGGCAGAAAAAAATGGACTGACCTTTGTTCCAGTGTGAGTGTAGTTTGGACTAGTTCAAACGATGTGTGGTCGAAACTGAAAGTTGTTGTGAAGTTTAGAAGGTTGATAATGGAGTTCTTTGCGATGACAGCAATTCCACCTCCGCGAGAGTGGCGGGGGAACGACTTGATGGAGTAACCGATGGGTGTTAGATCCGCTCACTTGGGTTCATCGCCTGATGTTTTTAGCCATGTTTCTGTCAGGAAAAAGACGTCGATATTCTGATTGTTGATAAAATTAACTATTTATGTGCGCTTTTCCGATGGTCCTACTGATTGGGCATTGAATAATGCGATGCGCAGTGGTATCTCTTCGATAGTTGACACAAAGGTTGACGATTTAATTGGAATTTGAATTAGGTTGTCTAAATTAACAGCCGAATTTTTAAATTTCTGTGCCGGAAAGGGCGAAAGGGAGATAACTGGAATTCTTCTTCCTGTTCTACGCCGGCCAGCTTTGAAACAACGCTTCTTTTTTTCGCTTCCGTTTACAGTTATAGAATGATGAAAGTAGTCCCAGGTCGTTTAGTCTATTGCACAATGTAGTGTGGAGAGCCAAGGAGTGGTCATTTAACGCAATTAATGAGGGTCCATCATAGCATAAACGGGTGGACTGGCGCGTATCACGTGATGGCGGCTTGTTCGATGACAAAGGAAGCTGGAACAGTGGAGCAAGACAGCTGAGAAAAAGTCTTATTTTTCTCGTTTCCAATACAAGAAGATGAAGAAACACATTCGAATAGAACAGCCAGTGCATGATGAACACAATAACGCAGACGAAGACAGACAACAAGCACGCAGATCATGAAAATGGCACAAAAATCCAGGACAGCTGCCTCAAGCCGGTTAAGCGATAGCGGCCATCTTCTAACCAGATCAGAGTACTATTATTATAATTTAACTCATTCAATTTCTTCTTAACTTTGTAAGGGCCGTAAAATCTAATTAGAAGAAAATTTTGAAGAATGAGCAAGAGAGAATGAACTCTATTACAAGACTAAATTGTTCTCTCAATTAAAGTTCTGTGAAACCGTTATTTCACTTTTGACTTGAATTGCCGAGTGCCAAATTCAAGCATGACTAGCTGGAAAAACCCAGACATAAAATTTGACCCTTGACCGGATTGGACAGATTTGCGAAGGCCAAATTGAGTAAATACCTTAACAAAGCTTTTACTATGGTTTTGGTTTTGATATTCCTCAAAGGAATTGCCTCTGGGAATCTTGTTGACGCACACATAATGGCCAACAAATATTGGGTTGCCTGACTTGGTCTTAGGTAAGGGACCAACACAATCTACATAATTCTGCTAAATGGTTCGTCAAATGCAGGAATATGTTGCAGATGAGCCCCAGGTATCTTCTGATTGGGTTTTCCTACCATTTGACAAGTATGACAGGATCTACAAAATTTACAAACATCACTTTTGATTTTTGGCCAATAAAAGTCAAGATCTTGTGATATGTTATATTAATCCCTAAATGACCAGCCAGAGGAGTTTCATGGGCCAAACTAAGTATTTCCTGTCTGTAAGATTTTGGAACTACAATCTGATAGTTCACTGACCACTCGTCACTAGCAGGTACCTCGGGAAGTCTCCATTTTCTCATAAGAATTCCATTTTTAATGAAATAACAGACAGGTACTTCAGTGGCTTCAGTTTCACTAATGGCCCTCTGAAACAAACAGGAGATCTCAGGATCTTTTCCTTGTTCGACGACAAGTGATGGTCGTTTAAGACCCTGATGAGATAAAAGAGAATGAGTAGTTAAAAGAGGATCACTATGATCAATACCTTTCGATTGATCCAAATTAAAAATGAAAGTGACCTCATCAAAAGCCTGACCAATACATGTGTCAGCTAAACGAATACTTTCCTTATCAAAATCATTCTCAAGAGCTTTCTTTGCCATAGCTCTAGTAACTGCACAAGCTGGGTATAAATAAGGGTATTCTTTTTCAATGGGATCAACTTTCTGATCCAAAGATGGCATGTCAGTTACAAGTGGATTTAACCACAACCTTGTCTTCAGCTAGGTCGTTGCCTAGTAACAAATGAATGCCTTCAACGGGTAAAGAAGACACAATTCCGACTGTCACAGGTCCTGAAACTAAATCTGATGACAAATTTACAGAATGGAGAGGAACATCAACAAAGCTTCACTCTATTCCCTGAATGAGAACACTCTCATTAGAACAGGACTTCTCAGAAAAAGCCAAAATACCTGATAATAAAAGACTCTGAGAAGCTCCTGTATCCCTCAAAATTTTAATAGGGATAGGATTGGCCAAACCACCCAAGAGTGATATAGAACCCTTCGACATGAATGGTTCATAATTCTCCATAATAAAATCAGACTGGGGTTTATTAGACCCAACAAATGTATTGCTTTCAATACATGACCGTGACCTTGACCTCTTAGAAATAAGAGCAATTGGGATAGGTCTATTTTGATTCTGATGCCTATATTTCAATTTGAAGCGATCAGAAATGACGTGTCCTTTTTTCTTGCAAGAGATACACACAGGAATAGACAAGGATTTTTAATCAAGTTTATCAGAAGTTTGATTTTTATAAGTTGTGCCAGATTGAGTTTTAGAAGGAGTCATATTAGGCTGAAATACCTTTCTACCAGTAGACTGCTGAGTGAAAGATTTGCCTACAACAGGGACTTTATTAGTTAAGGAATACTCATCAGCAGCAAGAGCAGCGTTTTCCAAGGTTTCGATCTCATGCTCTTCAAGATGAGTCTTAATGTCATTAGGAACACAGTTCTTGAACTCTTCAAGTAATACAAGTTGTTCGAGACTTTCATAATCATGTTCAATTTTCTCGACTAAGCACCATCTCTTAAATAACTGCTCTTTTTCTCTTGCAAATTCAACATAATTTTGTCCAGCTTCTTTTTTATAGTTCCTGAATTTTTGCCGATAAGCCTCAGGGACTAACGCATAACCCTTTAAGATACAATCCTTAACCAAATCATAGTCAGCTCTTTGATGAACTCATAGGGATGCATAGATTTTCCGAGCTTTGCCAAAAAGTACACTCTGTAATAATTGAGTCCAATACTCCCTTGGCCATTTCAAATTTTCAGAAACTTTTTCAAAATAAAGAAAATATTGATATACTTCCTTTTCGCTAAAAGGGGGGGGGGACTAACCTGATATTCTTGGTAATATCAAAACTTGAATTTGTATGTGAAGTGAGATCGTGCTTTTCACTTGCCAGCTCCATTTCTTTCATTTTAATTTGAAATTCCCTTTCATTCTTCTCTCTTTGTAATTGCATCTGTGTCTCTCTCCTCTTTCTCAAATTGTAACTGCATTTGTGTATGTTTCTCCGTCTCCTGTCTCTCTCGCTCCTCTTTCTCAATTTGTAATTTCATTTGTTTATAATTTTCTCTTTCCTGTCTCTCTCTCTCTCCTCTTTCTCAAATTGTAATTTCATTTGTTTATTATTCTCTCTTTCCTGTCTCTCTCTCTCCTCTTTTTCAAATTGCAGTTGCAATTGCTTCTCTTCTAATTGCAACTGCATTTGTTTATCTTTCTCTCTTTCCTCTTTCTGAAGCTCGAGCTTCCTTAACTCCAATTCCATCTTGTATTTCATTTTTAATTCCATTACTTTTATGTCAAGGTCTGATACAGGCTTATTGACCAAAGCCAAAACACTTTTATCGAAAACAGTCTTCTCTACCAATACTAAATCAAAATGTTTTGAATTTCTTGCTTCGTTAAGGAAGCTTTCGCCTCAGAAAGATCGTACTTTCTGGCAAGTTCAAGCAACTCATCTTTTTTTCAAACTATCCAACTGCTCCTTAGTAGGACTAGAAAGAAAAGTCTCCACTATTGATGACATTGTGAATAAAAGCCTGTTGTTTTCACTACAGATTTCAAACAAAATGTAAAATAGTACTTGGGATTTAAAAACCTGGGGAATTTAAATTTCAAAAAACAATTTTCTGACATATTTTAGCCGAAATTCATATATCCCAAGGACGAGCAACCCAATGTTCCCTTGTTACGTGTAGGATCGTACAAAAGTAACAAAAGAAAAGAGTGAAGCCAACAAGCTTTGTAAATTTTAACAAAATAATTTATTTCCCTAGAAAACATGGTAAAAATATGAAATAGGACTTCCGGTTTGTGAATATAATCCAAAATTTAATCCTAGAATTGAAAAATATAAGTCCTATCACTAAATAGTTCTAATTGAATCCATGTACAAATCTCTGTGAAGTTCCAATATGGAAGACGATGACGTCAGATGAGGTCGTTGTACAGAAGGCAACAGTTCCTCGTTGAATCACAATTTATAATGTTCCCGTTTAGAATTCCAGAATAAATTTCCACTGAATATCTTTGTCCCAGAATCTTTATAAAAAAGAGCACTTGTGTAGTTTTCTAGAGAATAAATGATTAAATTCCAAAAAATAGATGAACTTCAGAACAAACTAGCATCAACAATAAATCGCCTCGAGCTCTAACGGTGTAAAACAAATACGACTGGATAGATCTACTAGCAAATGGCTGTTTTAAGCCACGATATTAGATCACATGGTGGCTCACGTGACGGGCTACATGATCACTAATTTGAACAGCGCAGTAAAAAAAAATAAAAATGCCAATTATCACCTAGGGAAGAATAGCCCTATCTGAGAATCAGATTCCCACACTGGAAATAAATTAAAAAACAAAGGCTGTTTACAACTCAGCTAACACGTAAGCTGAACATGACCTTGGTAATAGCCAATC
>JAECUM010067722.1:0-10988 GCA_016617855.1 Megalonaias nervosa
ATTTAGCTTGAATGTTATATGACTCGTGTATTCTAAGAATTTCGTACCTTATTTTCTTGATAACAGTCGAGATAATTATGTGAATGTATTAGTCTATACCTCATAATAATCATGTATGCTAGGAATTGATATTGTTAGGTCTGTAAGAAGTCATGACACTGAATTTTTAGTTAGAAAATATTGTAGTTAAAACAAGAAGTGAATTTCCTTAGTTCATTTGTATAATTAAGATCTAAATTCTTTTAACCGAAAATTGATTGTATTAGTATTAGAGCCTGCGGGCCGACACTGAGTCCAGATAGTGACTAATAGTCCAAACGGCAGGGACGCAATGACTTATTAAGTGGCTAGACTACGCTATAGCTTAGTGACGCTAAAAGTCTCCTTAGAGAAACACATTAATATTCCGGTACTATATTTACTTATTTGCATTGAAAGAATAGAGCTAGAATTTTATGTAATGTCAGGCTACGACCTGAGAACTATATTAGCACTTAGTGTCTATTTGAATTACAATATGACCGATCTGACGGAACGAGAGAGGGTATCATGTTCTATCCAAGAAGCAGATATAACAAAACATTTGGTTCCCTCTTTATCTATTTTAACAAAGAAATAGCTTCATACGCAACGCTACGAGGGACGTAGAAAAAATACCATATTGCAGTTAATGACTTATAAGAGGCTGGATAAGAGAGAGAGAGAGAGAGAGAGAGAGAGGTCGGTCATTGTAGGCAGCCGCAAGGAAACCAGATGGATAAATCAACCCCAGGCTACTATCGATGTTCAATCTGGAGTGACCGAAACCATGTCATTAGGTCATCCTAGACAAATGAGTTCGAAAACTCGCAATCGATTTTATGATGAAATTTGTCATATCATTGTAAACGGAACTGCTAATTGCATTGTCTAAACAGCTGTTTGGTAATTATTTTCTAGTAGAAATGAATCCTGCAAGTGTCTTGTACAATTTCAGTTTGCTTATCTAATTGATTAAATAGTTTTATTTTTTTATACGGCGGTTCATCATATATATATACAGAGAGAGAGAGAGAGAGAGAGAGAGAGAGAGAGAGAGAGAGAGAGAGCAAAACAGCAAAGACAGCGAAAGCATGAAAATTCCACAGACGACAAGAAAATGATGAACTGAGAAATAATCCAATGGCAAAGACAACCAAAATCAAAGAGTCGTAGACTAAAAAGTTAAGGCCGTAAGCAACAAAAACAAAGATAAGACAAAGTTCAATTATGATAGAAAGGAAGAGATCTTTAGAAACAAAATTAGGAAATATATCTTTTGTGGTGTCAATGATGATGATGATGATGATGATGATGATAGTAATAATAATAATAATAATAATAATAATAATAATGACACAGAGCGCTTAATCTTTAGAAGCTGTAAGTATATATATATATATATATATATATATATATATATATATATATATATATATATATATATATAGAGAGAGAGAGAGAGAGAGAGAGAGAGAGAGAGAGAAGATTACAAAAACAAACCCACGAAATTACAAAACAAAATATGCTGAGAGTAATTCAGATAAGGAAACGTTGCAAAGTCTTATATCTGTTCTTGAAGTCAATATAGGTGTGTTTTAAGAGCACTCATCAGTAAGATAACATTGTCGTTGTGTCGAAGTTCAACAAGGAAATTCGTGCCAGATAGATGGGCTCTGGTACGCATTTAAAAAGTTGTCCGTAACACTTCGTTTTGATAGTGGGAATAATCAGAATACGAGTGTCGGAAGAGGACCGTAAGTATCTGGAAGGGGTTGTCTACGTGGGTTAGATAGGTCAGATAAATATCGTAGGCTGGAGACAGTCAGCGAAATTTGTCATAGAAAACAGTTTGTGTGTTTGATCCTGAAGCGATCAGATAACCAGTGGAAGCGGGGGAGGAGTGCCCAGTTCTTGGTACTCAAAGGATGATTGGAGCTGCTGTGTTTTGTAGTTTTCAAGTTTCTGTAGAAGATACTCAGACGAACCAAACAGAAGAGAATTACATTAGTCTAGTCTAGAGAGTACTAAGGGACAAACAAGTGGCGTCGGTTGAAAGAAAAGAGCCGAATACATTTCGATACTTGGAGAATGTGGTAAGTGCATAAGGATACCCAGTGCCATATTAATCATTAAGTACATTAAGCACGTACTTAAGGCACCAGCCCAACCCGGGCACCAAAAACGATCCAAATTAATTGTTGATGATAAAATTGAAATGAATTATATTTGACCAGTATATAACCATTTCGATCTGCATGTACGAATACTTTTATTTAGAATGATCACAACACTGGTATTTTCCCACCTTTTTTGCTTTTTCTTGTTAGTTTTTTTTTGGGGGGGGGATGTTTGCGAGGGACCATACTATTTTCAGTGCTTAGGGCCCTGGAAGGCCTTAATCCGGCACTGAGGATACCTCCTATTAAATTATAAGGAAATGTGGCATATTATAAGAATGAATGTAAATATTAGTAAGAGCGAGTCGGTCTGTCATTAAGTGCATGTTTTCAAAAAATATGCTGTTAATTTGCTATTATCCCGCGAACGAAAAAGCGTTCTTATGTGATTTTGTGTTTTTATGAAAAAGTGCCTCTACCTCCCATCCTTTCCTTATCAGTTTGTAAGTGTCATTGTGTGATTGCGTGTTTTCTTTTAAACTAATACCCGTATTTCCACTCCTTTCGTTACTAATTTGCAGATGTCAATGTCCGATGGTGTGTTTGCATGATAAACCCTTATTAGCATGCATTTGCCCTTTACTCTTATGTTTGCAAGTGTGTTAGTTCTTTAGCTGAATTTTCATTTGCTATTTCAAACAACATAACACTGATATTATTCTCATTAGACATGTAAAAACTGAGAATGGAGCAAACATCTCTCTCTCTCTCTCTCTCTCTCTCTCTCTCTCTCTCTCTCTCTCTCTCTCATTGTTTATTTCTTACTGAATCAACTGATCTCAGTTTAAATGTTTAAATTATTTTTTTTTTTTATTTTAGGAAAAGTTGTAAACGTAAAAATTTTTACAATCGAAACATTTTTAAAAACATGGTCTTGCTACCAAAAGATTTCACCACTTGCACTATATACAAAAACCTTAAAAGCTCTACAGACAGGGACACTGACTATCCTAGAACAAAGTAATGAAACATCCTACAAAGCACTACAAACAGGGACACTGACTGTCCTAGAACAAAGTAATGAAACATCCTACAAAGCACTACAAACAGGGACACTGACTGTCCTAGAAAAAAGTAATGAAACATCCTACAAAGCACTACAAACAGGGACACTGACTGTCCTAGAACAAATGAAACATCCTACAAAGCACTACAAACAGGGACACTGACTATCCTAGAACAAGGTAATGAAACATCCTACAAAGCACTGCAAGCAGGGACACTGACTATCCTAGAACAAGGTAATGAAACATCCTACAAAGCACTACAAACAGGAACACTGACTATCCTAGAACAAAGTAATGAAACATCCTACAAAGCACTACAAACAGGGACACTGACTATCCTAGAACAAAGTAATGAAACATCCTACAAAGCACTACAAACAGGGACACTGACTATCCTAGAACAAAGTAATGAAACATCCTACAAAGCACTACTAACAGGGACACTGACTATCCTAGAACAAAGTAATGAAACATCCTTCTCTGAATAGTTGTGACATTCTTGAAAACTCAGTGAGCAGACGACAAAAATGATGTGTTTGTCCTCTCTGACTTTTTAACGATATAAACATGGTATGTACTTACACCATGTAAAAAAAGATGAAAATAGGTTTTGTTTGTGGTATCGTTTCTTTACAAAAATAGGGCTTTATTTTTTTTAAATAATGTTATATACTTTACAACCTTTTGAGCCTGAAGTTGTACTTTTTCAAAATGACGAGCCATAAAGTTTGAACAACTTACCCAAAACAACAAGTCGTGTGTGTGTGTGTGTGTGTGTGTGTGTGTGTGTGTGTGTGTGTGTGTACAACAGTGTATGTATTTTCTTCATCAATGACGCTTTAAATTCCCTTTAGCCCATTTACTGACTTGGGGACCGACCATTTCATGGGGGGGGGGGGGCGGACGGAGGGCAGAGATTTTCTTTTGAGCCGGATATAATTTTTTTGAACATCAAGAAAATTCATTTTCTTTTTCAACTAATGGAGTTACTAGATATCTACCCTATATGTCCGAGGAAGAGTATCTTTTTCGAGTTATGTGAGATTCGGAAATTTTTGTCAAGAAAAACAAAACCATGCCAAGAAAAAAAATACTCCGGTTCGAAAGAAAATCCCAGCCACCACCACCCCTCCTCCCCCGAACATTAAGTGGTTAGCGCACGAAAAATAATTCCAGATCTGTTGCGTAATAAACGAATGTTTATGATTTTCCAGCCTTGTTCAAAATAGCGGATTCTGAGGAAAAAACTGGGTTCTAATATGGATTGAACCATTACAGAGCTGCCCATAAGAGGAAATATTGATTGAATTAGGAAGCTGCATGACACTTTTTTTTTTCCTCGATGCCGTAAATTCGATTACTGGACTGTGATAATACCATACGACTGCCAAATGACTATCTGACTGTTTACATTCCGCAAGGCTAGAGCACTAACAGCATTCTGTGTAGGTTCTTAGATATTGGCTTAACAATGTAGGGATCGGGTGACGTGTCACTGATTATGCTGTGTTTTGTCATCGCTCATGTACAAAGATTACGTTATCTTGGAGGTGGAAAACAGAAATTTAGCAGGTATTCAATAGATTTTTGTGTCAGGCAATTTCCATTTAAGGCAATTTAATGATCGACATACAGATTAATATCTATAAGTCTATCTGTATATTCATCTATTTGTATGTTTGTCTGTCCTTTTATGTGCCTAGCTAGTCAGCGATTGTTTTTATTTTACTATCAATAGATACAAATTTCAGATGTCAATAGGCACAATGACACAGAAGATAGTGGGTTCTTTGTTTACATCTACCATCCTGTTCTATATTCTTTCTTTAACACTAAATTTGGTAAGTAATGTATAGATTGTTTAAGTTGGTTTGTCTCTGTTAGACTTTGACACTCAACACCAATGAGAAAGATATTAACTACAACTATAGTTTTCTATACTGGACAGTTAGTCCTTTATTTCTCTGCAAGTGGCAGACAATTACATAAAGAATATGTACACACTGTCTGCTAGACCAACAAGTAGGTCTCCTCTTTTTTTTCCGTTGTCAGAAAACAAAAAAAAAAAAAATTCCCCCAAAACGGAGACCTACTTGTTGGTCTAACTACTCCGTCAATCATGCAGAAAGTATACATGATTGTTGGGGTGGGTTAGAAAAAGTCACAAAACTGTGCTGGAGATTTCAAAACTAAGATCTTAGTTTAGGTAAATACTTACCGCTCATTCTGCTCTGGTTGCTGCACTTCTAATGACCTACTTCCTGATATACATACATATAGACTAACAAGTAGGTCTCCTCTTTTATTTTTTTCTGACAGCGGTGACCAACGTTGTCGGGCAGTATTCCATACTGAAGTTTTATGCTGTGTTAACCTCCCCATCAGTTCTGACTTATCGGGCGCTCGCTAGTAATTAATAAATTTATTTCGACTGACCTTGGTATGCTGATGGAAACTAAAATCCCTCTTCTTTTGACCTATGGCATCAAATCCTTCAGGACACTCACTTTTTAGTAATAATCCCTGTCCGAACAGAACACCTATGTGTATATAAATGACTTTATGACGCATGCGAGAGCGATAGATAAATTTAAAAAAATAAAAACTGTAATGAGCTGTAAAGATATGCTAAATAAAAATAATAGTAATAATACAATAATACATTCATACATACATACATACATACATACATACATACTATTTGTTATTATTATTAATAGCATTACAGTTTGGGTTTTTTTTAAAATTTATTTATCGTTCTCTAGTTCTCGAATTTCCGACACTCGCTAGAAGGTTTCAAGCGGTTGTTCTTGCCTTGGGGTGATGCTGCTTTCCACGAAAAAAAAAAAAAAAAGCGGAGACCTACTTGTTGGTCTAACTGTCTGCGCGACTTCACTGTTATTTGGACTGCCCTCTCTCTTGTCTCCGATGTTCCCAATCGAAATCGGATAACTGGTTGTTCAAATAATACTTAATGCCATATAAAGATTCGTACCTACGCAGGTGCCAATGATTAATAATCAATACAAGTAAGAAAGGTAACATTTTATGCTGTAAAATATTGTACAAAAGGGAGATGAGCATTTGTATCGCAAATTATATGTGGATTTTCCTGTAGTACGATCTGTTTCATCACGTTTTGTTGATCATATTGTGCCATACTGAAGTGTACAGATATCCATGTGATGGATAGAATAGGTCAGAACCGAATTCGCTATATTAGGGATATCGATATCAGCTCCCGTAATAAAGGTTTGCGAGTATAATCGCAGAATAAGGTTTGGCAGCAACCCACTCGTCCCGACAGCGCTAAAAAATGATATAAAAAAAATTCCCAGCGCAGTATATTTTACACAAATCCACTAGTGGAGGGACAAAAAAGAATTACAATCGCCAACTCATTCATTTGGCAATATTACAGCACTAAAATAAACTATTTTTTAGCGCACATGGCAGCGAAACGGCTGTACCGTAAGTCCTTTAGTGCACATGCGGTGCAGACTAACCGCTGTGAAACAATAGTCTGAAAGTTTGTACAGATTGTAATAATGCGAGCAAGCTACATCGTACTGAGTTTTAGAGGGCGGTGATAAAAAATATTTCGTGAATTTAACATCAAAGCAACAATGTCGGTATCAAGAAATAATACGTTTTTATTTACAACTTTGGATGGTATAGTGCTGAAATATCGCATCCAGGAGATTTAAAGTAATAATTTATTGATTCCAAAGATCAAACAGATATAGTTACCAATGTTTTATGCAAAATGCAGATTTACAGTTTGCTCCATACTTTTCAGCTTATTACCTACGGGTTACTCATAGGAAAAGGATTTACCCTCAGGGTCAATGTAAATTGTATAAATATGTCAATTCATTCTTAGTAAACGTGCATATGGTTACAAACTAAGTAATAGAAAGATGCAAAACCAACACGTTTTGTAAAACTTAACAAATAATTTCATTATCAGTGTTATAAATGAAAATGTGAGAGGAACTTACAGTAGTATGAACTGAATCAAATTAATCCTGATAAAGTTCAATGAAAGTCCAAAGGAATGAAAAGTTCTGCACAAAATTTCAAGTCGGAAATGTACAGGTCCGCCAAGAATCGTGACGTTGTTAAAATGGTATTGTCCTGAACTCTGAACAATTCACAACAGTTCCAGAATAATATTATAGTCCAAATAATGAGCACTTTCTATTTCCACTAAACAGTCCAAACAATTGTTTTCCCTCTCGAATAATATCTAAGTACAACATAAAACACGTATGCCGACTTACAACAGGAACAAAATAAATAAGAATGACTCTAAAATAGAATAAATCTGATTGCTCAGTTCTCTCCTTATATATACATCCCATACACATACACCTTCTATTACGACAATATTTCACAACATGCCCTACGAGACAGATCTTACTACTCAATCTCGAAATTGCCTATTCATGTGACCTAGCCCAACCAATGGGAAGTTATTGAATTCGTCCAGAAGCGCCCAAACTCCATCAGCCAATGAAAAATTAACCCAAAGTCGTCATTAAGTCTTACTACTAAGATTATTGTTAGTAATTGTCAACACATACGTATCAATTTATAGATCGTATGTAATTTTACGGTCTTAATATTCTAAACTGTCCCTTGTCACGTAGGCAAAATGACTGAAGATAATCTGTACAATTTAAAACCATTAATAAAAATTACAAATTTGAAAATTTTCTTCTCACGAGAGTAGTGGAGGTGTTATTAGAATTTAAAATTCGCATTACTATACATACATATTTAACTGTCTTTTTAAAGCTGACCTTTAATTATGCCGTTCAAGTATCTCAAGGACGATGCAGGAGACGTTATACGCGTGCTTGAAATAGACGGTTACTACTTTCTTGCAGTTGATAAAATAATTCCGAACCAAGAAGAAGTGGCCCAGTCTATAAGTACATGGAAAACAAGAAATGATGACGTAATGATATGTGCGTATCCCAAAGCAGGTATGTGCATTGCAGTTCAGTTCTTAATAGAATACTGTTTATATTTAATATGCAATTTTTTTTTCATTTAATCACATTTTAAAACTAGAGTAAAAAAAGCTTTATTTGTATAATGTGAAGCACAATGTGGCCTTCAGACAATATTGTTAATATGTTATATGCGGCAAATGAATGGAAACGATGTTCATAATGTTACGACTGTATGGGCTTAAAATAAGTACTCGACAAAAGAGAAAGCTAACAGGTTTTGTAAAATTCAACAAATAATTTATTTCCCTAGAATACAAAGTGAAATAATAAAAAGAACTTACGGCATTACGAATTAAATCCCAAATAATCATAGAATGACTCATACAAGTCCTAATGAATAAAGTTATAAACTTTAGTGATATTACAAATAATTTCCAAGGATGAAGGTGTTAATGTGCCTGTAGCGGCCGGTAGTCTCGAATGTACCAATCTACCAATGGCCTAAATTGCAATGATGTGCCAACAATTTTTTGTTTATCACAGTAATGTAATACAAGGTTTCGTTGTTTGAATTCACTATAATTCCCAGTTAATGTCTCTTTCCAAGAATATTATGGAGCACTTTGTATTTCCAAAGAGAATAATTTGAATTAAATAATTTCAGCTCAGTTCAAACACTGAATATAGCAAACGATTCTGCCTGTAGATCGTATAACACAAATAAATAATTTTCCCAGTAAACGAGATCATACAGCCCTATACATGACTTAGGTCACAATTAGGATTTTCTATTTTAAAGAAAGCGATAATACGTAATGGAATCTTCCATTCTAGAAGATTCTGCCAGAAAAATTATAATAAACAAAATGGTAAACACAATGTCCTTGACTCAGACCAAAATAAATATGCTTACTTCTATTGATAATGATCCTAATATTAAACCCACACTAATAGAGAACATATTAGAGTTTAAAAAATCAAAGATTTTCGTCAGGAAGACAATGAACTTGATTTTGTACAAGATCAGCTTCAAGATACAATTTTACATAACCCATAGCATATAATAAATAGAAAACTAACAAAGAATGCAAATTAAATTTGCATACCAATAATTAATTCGACAATAGATGTGCAATTATTGCTGCGGACTTGCATGAAGTTTCTGCAACGTTATAACTATAAGTGCATATGGTCAATATTTTCTGCCCACATTTTGGATAATTTTGTCCCTGAAAATGAAACTTTATATGACATGGAAAACAGTGTCAGATTTGGTGATAATGGTTCCTCTCTTCTTTCAATAAAATGGTTGCCCCCTCGGTTATCCATTCCTCCTGACGCCTTTTCCCATCGGACTCTGTTGTAGGCACCCATTGGTTATGGGAAGTGACGTCAATGTTGCTGAATGGGTCAGCCGAGCGAATACCTGTGAGCAAGGAGACGGCCATGTTGGAATGCGTGACTCGGGAAACTTATGACAGCATCAAATCTCCGAGAGTTCTTAACAGTCATATATATTTCCGCATGCTTCCAGAGCACTTCGTGAAGCAAAGATGTAAAATTGTACACGTTCTGAGAAACCCGAAGGATGTTGCAGTGTCGTTTTACAATCACCATTTTAAAATTCTTGAATATGAGTACAACGGAAAATGGGAGAATTATATCCATCGTTTTATCGACGGACAAGGTACTCGTTAATCATCTGGATACAGTATATTTGACCAGATGTGTTAGAGATTTACTTGCGCATTCGTATCATATCCAAAAATTCTTTTAACCAATGAGACATGGAAATACTGTGCTTACTCTCTCTCTCTCTCTCTCTCTCTCTCTCTCTCTCTCTCTCTCTCTCTCTCTATATATATATATATATATATATATATATATATATATATATACATACATACATACATACATACATACATACATACATACATACACACATACATGCAACGGAAGAACAGAAAATTTCCTGTAAAAATTAATCTGTAGTTTTATAAAGATATACTTGTCAAGTTCTATTACTTTCCATGAAAGAAGGAAAAGATCAACAATATGACTGTAATGTTACCTTCTCCACGAAAAAACGGAAAAGCTCAACAATGCGGCTGTGATTGTACATCCTCCACAGTAGATGTGTGTGGCTGCGATATCGATGATTTCACTCTTTGCTCCAATATATTTTCCGTTATATTTATTGTCTTGTTTTTTCATCAAGAAAACGTCTTCTAAATTTTGAAACAATAGAACGTTATAAGTATGATATGCATTATTAAGAGAAACTAGGGGCACCGAGGAGAAGACAACAAAATCCTTCTTAATAAACAAAGTCTGAAACAACATTGATACCTATTCGTCTTTCGCACCCACATATGTACTTTGCATAGCTCATGTAATATCCGCAGTGATTTACGATACCACAGTTACAAAGACACAGACATTCTCTGAAGAACAATCAGATTGTCTTAAATTATGTTAAATTATCAATCAGCTTGTATACAATTATGTTAAATTATCAGTCAGATTGTCTTAAATTATCTTAAATTACCAGACCAGATTGTCTTAAATTATCTTAAATTGCCACACCAGATTGTCTTAAATTATCTTAAATGATCAGTTCAGATTGTCTTAAATTATGTTAAATTATCAATCAGCTTGTATACAATTATGTTAAATTATCAGTCAGATTGTCTTAAATTATCTTAAATTACCAGACCAGATTGTCTTAAATTATCTTAAATTGCCACACCAGATTGTCTTAAATTATCTTAAATGATCAGTCCAGATTGTCTGCCATTGAAAGAAATTCCAGTTCATAATAA
>JAECUM010067723.1:0-10020 GCA_016617855.1 Megalonaias nervosa
TATATATATATATATATATATATATATATATAAGATATAGCACACCAGGACTTTTGATTTGTGCACTTAAATTTAGTAAATTAAAGTTAAATCATAACTTTGGTTTACTTTAAGCAATGTATTACTCCAGCGGAGTCACGAATCGGTCGGTGAATGTGCTCATAGGCAAAATAGATCTGGTCACCTGTAAAGAGAATAAAATCTGAATAATTCGAAAAGGGTTTCACAACAGATAAACCATTATATAATTGTGATATTCATCTTTGAGAGGCATGGCTTAAATGAAGAACACAGTTATTTTGACTCAAAAATCAATCAGATTCAGGCAAGTTCTAAATTAAGTTCCTACCCAAAAGTCCATGTGCGCGTCTGTTCATATGCGTCTACTCTGATTCACATGATATTTTTAAGTTTGTTCTCAAAATATTTTATGCTATGACTATAATGGGGATCTCTTGTAGACGTCGTTCAACTGTGAGAAAATCGTTCACCTCTTTAACTTAATCATGGATTTTAAAAGCAGAGAAATTGATAATAATCCTTATCAATATATCGAGTTGCTTCAGTTTATTATGTTGTTCATAATATTTGCATAGTTGAACATTTCCACCGCGAATACAAACAAAAATTCATAACCACTTTTAATTAACAAAAATTCTCAATAATAGCACTCAGATTAATGCCTTATGTTGGCAAAAGCAAGGAAATATTCTTAATAAAAACAACACCAAGGAAAAGTAAGGACCTGTGCTCGATTAAGAAATAAGTTTACCTTACTTTTGAGACTGGATTTAGTAGTCATATAGTTGGTTGCTTATTAAAGGAGTCCAATCCAACGGACTTGAATATGCTCGTATAAAACACTATTTTAATGCAGAGATTCAAGGAATCAATTAACTTAAGACATTTATTGATTAATAGATATTTAGATCTCAAGCAGATTTTGCGGTATAGTTTTCAATTTTTTAGGAACGTGTCCCATTTATACATCTATCCGTGCATCGATCTAGTGATTATTCTGAATGAAACGGACAAACACACTGATGTGCAATGCTAATTAGAGAGCGATTCATTTGCTGTTGTCTAATCACGACGCTCGCTCTGAACAATAAATATGTATATACGCAACAACTCAAAATATGTATATACGCAACAACTCAATTTAGCCATGATTTCGGATTCATATGCAATCATTCTCTATCTTCTCTATCTTCACGTTTCTCAATCCTACAAGCTGATATGACAGTAGGTATTTATCTAAAGTCATTCCTAGCAACTAATCTATATCTGCCAGACACAAATATTCATTGGATGCAGGTTTGTACCGTAACTGTGAAAATAATTTTATATTTGTTAAACGGAGTTTGTTTCACAAGAAACATATAGGATATTTCTATAAATGAATTCAGCGTATGATTCAGAGAGAAGTTACGAATGAAATCAATGTAAAATAGTTCAATACACTCGCAATATTTCTCTTAATCATTGATTAGTATTTCACCGGCGGGGTTTCTAAAAATAATATCACGTACATATTCCGTTGAAATGATCTTGAAGTTGCGAATTGTGTTGTACATTAGTGGGGGGATGGATTGATAGACTGCTGTATTAGTTGGTGGGTGAATGCATGTTAAACGATGGAATAAGATGGCAACATGTATGAAAGGTTAAAATTGCGACAAAGCTCTTAAATATGTAAATACTTCTGGTGGTTTGTAAAGGTCTTGGTAAACCGAACATTTGCATCCCCGGGGATCAATGACTTCTATCGTCCAATACTATATACATCAGTGGTTCCCAAACTTTTTCGGGCCACCGCCCCCTTGGTTATTCTCAGCACCCCTGCCACCTGATCCCGTGTTAAGCATTATTCAGCAGTAGCTCCCACCTCGGTAAAACCACAGCCACCCAGGTGGCGGTACCGCCCAATTTTGGAACAACTGATATACATATATTAATTAAGCTGTAATTTCAAGTAAAAGTAACTCTTGTTTGTGCTGTTGATAATCTCAGATTGCAATGCATTTCGAAAATAAGCACACGTAAAAGTCATATACATTAACTTAAACAACGACAATTACAAGAGAAACAAAAACATCAAAAAGAACATAAAATTAACTCTTATTTCCTCCGCTTTAATTTCTGAAGGCTATAAGGTGCGCGATATATGCATCTAACCATTACACTCTATGGAACCAGGAAGTAGCGATAAGGACGAGTACACCTGTCTCTGTATTTAACAAGTGACCTTAGTCCAGAATTGTTTACTTCAAAATTTCTCATTCCTTTTTTAACATCCAAAGTACAATCAGTGTTTTTGTTGTGTTCAGTCATTAATTTGGGTGGGTTTATTTATTTAACTTATTCACTTGGATTAGAGGTTGCCTTTTAATACAGCATGGATTAAATTATTAATTTGGAATTAGAGTTAATTCAGTCAAGGGCATTTTGGATTATGCTATTGTGATACATCTAAAAACTGTTACTACATTGTAACATTTTAGAGCGTTGTCACATTAGCACATTCGACACTACAGGCATATCAGTACATTCAATATTGGAATTTACTTATATCTCCATTTGGAACTCTATACTGTTGGATATTTGTTCGAACTTTAGGGGCTCTTTGTGACTTATTTCACAATACTGTAAGTTCTATCAAAATTTGTAATTTATTTTCTTGGGAAAGATCTTATTTATTGGATTTTACAAACCTTGTTGTTTTATTCTCTTTTCTGTTAATTTATTTAAGACCATAGAGTCGTAACAACCTCGTGATATTAATCCAAATATATTAAGTGTGATAAAATCATTAGTGATTTTTGCCACCACTGAATAAGAATTTAGACATGAATGAAACAACACTGTGCTGGGAGCCAACCTTTTTGAGATTAGGTTGGGGGAGAATAACATACTAACTCACACAACCACACATATAGATACATAGAGATAGATAGATAGATAGATAGATAGATAGATAGATAGATAGATAGATAGATAGATAGGTAGATAGATACATACGAAATCTGACATTAGTTGAAAGGTCCAGTTATATATCTATAATGTGGTACTTGTTAGATGGGATGCTTGTTTGAATATCACAATTCATTTCACCACAGTACCTAACGCCGAGGACCAGAAAGACATATATATATATACTTTGCATGTAATGTTAAAACATCACGTGAGTATCATGTATGTTAAGATCCCAACACAGGATGCAGACTAGGTTATATGCATGACATATGGAATTGTATCCTAAAAGAAAACATATAAACATGAGGAACAAAGGTAAACTTCATTATGTTATTGAACGTTTGTTAACAGTTTACACACTAAACACTGAAGGAAATAGGCGAACGTGCGATGTTGATGAAATGTGGACATTGAACGTATACGAGTTTCAGCCTATGAAAGGAAGATCCAATGTAGCTTAAAGGAATTGTATAGGTATGGTAAATTAAAATATGACTTGATAGAAAAACGATTAGACAGAAACTTTGATGTGGCATTTTAGCAGACCTTTTTTCGCATAGTGAAATATAGCCTGTAAAGGTATGAGATCAATTTGGTAGCTTTTTATTGCAAGGATGCAATGTAATGAACCTTCAAAATTGTAGGCTCAATACTGGTGACTACTCAATATAACTGATTTGCGTTCAGGTCTGACTGGAACTGCTAGCATTATGTATACGAAATAACCTGCCTTCTTAGCATGATATGTAGCCATGTTGTTTCAACAATATATGGAAATTCCTAAATTAAATAAATTATAATATTATATTATCATTACATATAAGTAATGTATTTTTACTGTGGAGATGAGGTTGTGGAATTTACAGACATGAGTAGTGATATCAACATCGTTATTAATTTTGTTCCACTTGTCCAACAATATTTGCTTGGCAACAATTACGTTACCAGACCTTCGTACAAACTCAGTATAATCTTGTTAAGGGCCAAATAGAAATATACCGTTGGGACCCCTCTGATGAACCAGTGCGAGCTAGAGACCAACATGGAATGACTGCATTAGCACGTGCAAACTCCTTATAAAACGATGCACCACCAGGTACACAAACACTCTGGCTTTGTTTCTATAATGGAGATGTTGTATTCACCTCTCTGTCCACCACGGTTACGTTCATCAGCGAATATTACACACCAGCATTCACGCAATTGAGCAAAGACAGATCTCGATTACAGTGGCGCACTTTTTCGGATTACAGTTATTGGGAAAAGACGAAATCGATCGTTTCAGACATTTTTTAGTGGTGTAATCGGTATGGTTTAAAACGAAAAGCGAGTTAGGTTGCTGTAAATTTAAATATTTTTCCAATCAGGTATTGTTTTTATGATTGTTTGACAGCTGTGCCAGTAGAAAAACGTAACCGGTCAGAAGCGAGTGTGACTGTCGATCAGTTGTGGTATGCAATTGTATAGTCAAATAGAAGAACTAAAATGGAACCGCAATTTTACTGACGAGAAACAATAATCGAAGTAGAACAACAACTGAGAAAGGAAATCACCAAGAGGACTGTGTTAATAGTAAAAGAAAACACAAAGGCATGTTTAGTTGTAAATGTTGTTTTCAATTAAGTTTTTTTGCTCCTCACAGCCTACCTATCGATCCCACAAATATCTCCGCATTCTACGGTCCCATTCGTCCAGAACATTTGGCCCCTCACAATGAGTTGATGAGTATCACCATTGACTAAACTATATGATTTTAAAAAATCAAAAAACCACACATTTTTCGTTTGTAGGATTTTAAAATATCAGAGATTAAACGTAGTAACGAATGTTTTTACCTAACAAGGTGTGTTGACCAGATCGCTGATGACACATCATTTGTCATAGTAATATGTCATTGAAAACGATGTGTGACACATTGACCGTAAGCATGCATAAAGAACGTCTAGATTTCGGATTAGGAATGGTAAAGAAACACTTCCAGGATCTTGCTCAGAAAAAAATAAGTCGATCTTAAATGCCCAAAAGCAGGAGTGGCATCAAACCTAATACACGGAGAAGCTTAATATATACTTTCAAGAAGATATCCCTTAAGGTCTACAACGGACAGCACAAATGATACAGTTATTTCTCCAGACATCAAAATACAGACTCTTCAGAAATGTTGATACCCTTGGTGATGTTGAAAATGAGTGAAGTTGACACTTTCGTCGAGAAAGACGCCGGTGGTCGCTTTAGATTTACATTATCTTACGTGTCTAGGCTCGTACAAAAGTAACAAGAAAAGAGTGAAGACAACAAGGTTTGTAAAATTTAACAAAATAATTTATTTCCCTAGAAAAAGAACGTAAACATAAGAAAAAGGACTTAAGGTTTACGACTCAAATGCAAAATTAATGCAAGAGTTAAAAATAGAAGTCCTATCAATGAAAAGTCCTAAATGAATCACAGTTCGAATCCAGACGAAATTCCAAGATGGAAGACGATGACGTATGCCGTAACCTTCACAGTGTTGTCATGTCAACATTTCTTGTTGAATCACAAAAAACAATATTCCAGTTTAGAATTTCTGAATAAATTTCGATAAATGCCTTTGTCCAAGAATTCTGATGAGCATTAGTATTTTCCAGGGTAAATACATTACTAATTCCAAAATAGAAAATTTCAACTAAAACTGGTCACAACAAAACACCTTTGAGCTTCAGAGGTTTAAAGCACAAGTGGCAAATTATTATGATAACATGAGTTATAAGCCCGACTAAAACGCAAAACAGATTCCCGGATGGGGGTCAAAATTTCATCCCACTGGGAAAACCAAAAGTTTGTAACAATAAACGCATGTTATTTGTCACGTACTCCAGGTATGGCCTTGATTCCACTAAACGAATCTTACTCTTAGAATAAATAAAAAGGAATTTTAAAAAGTTGTTTAATAAAAGCCTTACTGACTTCTGAATCAAGGTCAGCAATTACATACAATATTTCAACTACTGGGTTGTTTATCAGGTCAAACAGAACTGAATTGAATTTCTAAAAAAAATCAAATCCAGTAGACAAAATTATCATTACAATAACGTATAATGGAATAAAATAAAAATAAAAGAATTAAAACTAACAAACAAGTAATTAAATTATATATACATAACAATTAAATTGAAGACGATTGGCTAGACTGGTGGTAACAAAACTGCTACACATCCGATCTAAAGTCTAGAATATAATAGCAAAAAAGATTCTAAACAACATAAAACAGAAGTCATACGTACATTAACTTATTTTCAACAAGGTAATTTTATTAAGTGATTATAAATTGCAAGTATATTTCTTATATATGTTCTCTGACAGCATGCTATTATAATGCCACTAAGCGTGCATTTGGTTAATTTTGATTATATAACAGAAGCATGAGAAGGATCTGAAATATATGTCATCTTCGATGACATGAGGATGAAGGAGATATGTCCTTAACTTTTAACATAAATATGGAATATTGATTATTATTGATGAACGTGTATATGCTATACCCATCAAAAAACATATCACCAGCCAGACATAACACAATTTTTGTAGTTTATGCGCTGCTGTGGCTATCATGTTACTGATGACTGAATAGTATACGCTTAACTTTTATCAAGGTGTCTTTATATAGTCACATATCCTATGGTTTAGGAAACTGAAACTTGTGCTGTGTTCAATCTGAAAAACAAATATTATTTTGTGCCTATTTACCTAGGTTTTGAATCATGATGGCGTATAATACGATCTATAATTCATAGAGGAAGATTCCGCTAGATACTCCGTGTTCTCATCTTTTCACTAAAGATGTACTAGTGCACCTTCCAATCAAATGTTCCATGTTATAAGTAAGACAGACACTCTTATTGTCTCATCAAGCATCATACAGCTACCGCATTCAAACGTGGGAAAGGTAGATTTTTTACCACAATTATGTTCAGAACATTGACAACGAAGTGTCCATAGTTATTATGACATGGAGTCTCTATCTTTACTTTTAATCGCTGCTATCAATTTGCATCATAGCTGGTCAACTCAATATGTATTAGCGTGGTTTTTAATCCACATACTCCAACCTTGGAATCAATAGATTAGTGTCTACCCCATGCAACAGTATGTAAGAAATATTTTACCTATGCACAGTAATTGTTACATTTGTGTTATTGACTGCTCGGGTGCCCTAGTGGTTGGAGCGTCATCCTCGGATGCGGAAGGTAGCGGGTTCGAAACCCGGTCGAGTCATGCCAAAGGCTTATAAACATGGGTCTCAGCATTAAGACGTTCATGTTAGGACAGTTTGGCCTGGTGTCAGGATAATGTGACTGGGTGGGACATGATGCTACATGTCTGCGACAAGATGCCCCAGTGCTAGACATCACTATAAACTGCTACACTGCAGACATCGTAGCGATATGACTGAAAAAATGTTAAAGCTACCCTAAAACTCCAAATCACACACACACACACACACACACACACACACACACACACACACACACACACACACACACATTTGTGTTATGCTACACAGCCTGCTGAAATATATATTTTCTTTTATTTAATGCAAACAGATAATCAATATGCGATTCATTGTTACAATAAATCCAATTATATGAAACCTTAATATATGATATATTGAAATAATCAGCCACAAATTACGTTAAATTTCAAGGCAGTAATAAGCACGTCACACAGAATATTGACTCTAGTGGGATTGAAATTGAGGTGAAAACGGTTTAGTAGTCTCCAAGAAGCACATACTGTAATAATCCAGCCGCTAAGGTAGCTAGTAAGGAAAGAAGGAAACCAGAAAAACAAAAAAAAAAAAAAAAAAAAAAAAAAAAAAAACATCTAACTTCATACGAACACCATAAAGCAACAATAAATAAATGAATAAATAGATAAATAAATAAATAAATAAATAAATAAATAACTTAAGAATAGACTCAAACAACAGATATTTAACAAATATGTTGCAACCGCAGAGACGAAGACTTCGAGTCGGTTTGCATTTGACATGGTTGTGTTCTAAATCCGGGCATTAAATGTATGGGGCGTGAACGATTTAAGACACAGTTTCTATGCTACTCGGCAACTTAATGTGCAAAAAATCTCGCTCATAGGGTACCTACGATAGTTAATTTATTGGGACATTTTAAAGTAGGTGACCTCGATTATAATTTGTAACTGTAGCCAACAAAATATTGCAAGGTCTACTTGAAGTTGGTGTCACTTAATTATTCCCGAACCTTTGTGGCGTGAACAAGAAGCGCCCTTGATAACAATTTAAAACGATATAAAACAGTTTTAGTCGTAGATGCCTTATCAATATGTCTGGCGGATGAAAGGTAAGACTATGTCAAGTTAATCAAACAAGAATATTGCTTAGGACTGCCGTTGACTTGGAAGCGTGACGAAAACAAGGTGCTTCCTTTTTGCTAAGGATTATTAATCACAGGGGCTTAGTTGGTCTTCAATCAAGTTCACGCCCAGGGATCATCGTATAGAAGAATTACTCAGTATGTAAACCAGGTTAAAGCAAGTACGACAGTATCAGATAGCTCAGCATATTTTCGAAGCTACGAAACTAACAATTTAGGTTCAATCTAATCAGTCTGGACAACCGCAGAGGGATAAAACGACGTTGAAAATTAATTTTAAAACACGTTTATTTCATTGCCACAGACATCAATCAATATTTGTTGACAGTATAAAGCAAATAGCAATTTTTTACAAACTTTAGATGCATTTTAAAGATTCACACTAATTCTGCACAGGGTGTATGCTTCCAGTCCGATGTTATTTGTCATTGGCCGAACATCCACGCAGTCATGCATTGGAAATAAATACGAAGCCAATATGTGCAATCTCATCAGTTTTCAAAACGTATTACACACGGGTTACATTTGTTTAAAATATTTATTTTAATTGTTTCTTTAATTTGGTTTTATTGTCAGATTTAAATATATTTTGTGCGATCGGATACTTCCCAATGTCTGCGTCCCAGCAGTGAATTAGCTTGTGCATTTTTGCTACTGTGTTTCACGGTACAACATACAGTCAGTTGAAAAGTTTGTGTGATTTTATCACGAGAGAACGAAGAAATAAAATTCATAAATATGTTTTAACAGAATAATTAAAAACATGTCTTTCCAAGCAATAAACTAAAAAATCATCCTTAATAGTGCGTACAAATTTTAGGATCAACAGTAACCGTTTCTTCACAGAAAATGAGATTAATATTAAGAGGTTGTTATGGTAGAAGGGGCAATACACTAATTTCAGTATGTCGTTTGAACATCTTGATAGTTTAATTTGAAGCAACAGGAGGCAGATAAATAATATCACGCATTGTCTTGAAACTTGCTGCATCACTAGCAAACAATATGTACCAGTATAGTACACTTTGGTGTTTCAGAATCTTCACCATTTAGGACTGTACATGCAATGATTAGAATCGATTGCAACACGTTAGTTAAGATATCCAACGTGTAAGAAGCTAATGCGATAGAGATCGAAGTTCTTTTCAACTATAATGGATTTTATAAGGACTGTGCTATACTATTATGACCATTCGCATTAGAAGTAGATACTAAAATGGTGACATAAAATGCTAGCGGGTTTGTGTCAAAATCTCACGCTTGTGAAGTATATATTTTATCCATATTCTGTCTTAGAGGTAAGGCAGATTCATCGATATACGTCATTCAGGTTGGAAAATTATATACAAAGCGTGCCATTTTCATCCAAATTATTCTTTACCTAAATCGTACATTAGAAGTGCTAATCTGCATATAGTATATATTCTGTTTTGTTCTTTGGCGACAGGAGATAATGAAGCTGATACAGACGTCGGATTCTAGCCCCACAAGATTAAGATTATCTCCACATCCACATTGCATTCCTTGGGTAACCTGTTCAGGCTAAAGTGATTGTACAGGCCGAAAGCAAGTATTTAAACTCTCTCTTTCTCTCTCTCTCTCTCTCTCTCTCTCTCTCTCTCTCTCTCTCTCTCTCTCTCTCTCGTGTCTC
>JAECUM010067726.1:0-15022 GCA_016617855.1 Megalonaias nervosa
TTTGATCATATATTCTCAGTGTAAATGTTTCTTCAACATCTTTACTTAACAATATAGATACAACTCCGGAGAGAGAATCAGTTGAATGACGCAATATATATCTGTTAATTATAGCAAATCTTTCATCACTAAATACGGACAGCCTGTAAATACCAGTAATTTCTGCGGTATATTTGATAGTATTATTTTGTGGTGTCCATGTTGATGGTCCTGATGCTACTGTGTATACGATATTTTTAATTTGTCCGTGTGGAATTTTAATCAGATTAGTTTTTTGAACAATATTAGGTATTCCACTGGCAATATCATTGAGTTTCGTGTTAATGTCGGCTAGTTTTATGTCAACGGTTGGTGAATCACCAAAAAAATCTTTAAAGGGTTTATTTATATTTCTGCGGAAATTTAAGAACAGTTCTATATGTTTAGTAAGAGTTTCTGCAAGATTATCATAATTAGTTTTTAATGTGGTTACATCATTCCCGATCAGAACTTCTTTATCATCAACATATTTCTTCGTCGCAGCATCAAAATTATATTCTGGTGTTCTAAGATTATTAATGCCATTATTATTCATGTCGAGAAATGCACGCATTATGCCACGGCTGGTCAACACGTATTTGGATTCTTGATCGTCGACATATTTCTTTGTTGCGGCGTCTGCATCTGCAGTTGGATTTCCAATGTCGGTGATTTTATTCTGATTCATATTAATATCTCCGGTAAATACATCGCCGGATTTCTTAATATAATTACTGAGTGATGTACCAGAATCTTGTATTTTACCTTGATCGGCAAAAATAACTATATTATCAACGACTGCAGTTGGAATTCTTATAAGAACATCTGATAGTTGTATATTACTCGTTTTTAATCGTCCTTGATTATCCTGAAAAACAACTACTTCATTTTGATCCACACTTGCGAGATTTAATAAATCATCAATTTCATTTCTGAGCTGATCGAGAGTTGCGTATTTAGTTAAATCAACTTGTTGATGACCTTTACCACGAGAAGATCTTCCATAAATATCCACCATTATATTTACTAATGTCTGTTTAAATACGACGTCGTAGTATATTCATGTACAACTTTGTGGGGGGGGTTGTTGATTTTGATATAGCATCAAGTACATTAAGTACTTCTCGACCACATATTGGTGGATCGGTTAATGTTTGTGTAGGTAATGTTGAATACCATATTGGAATACTTTGATAGCAACTAATATACTTTAAGAATTCTTTTGGCGGAGCTAGTCCATATGAATCAAAATAAATAATTCCACGTGGATCAATTGCATATCCGACCCAATGCGTGCCTGGACCAGAATTTTCATCGAGATTAATAATACCGGTTTCAATGTTATTTGGTTGTTTTGGTAATTGATCGCGCATGAAAACTCCTCTAAAATTTTTTATTTTTAATTTTTAGCAGCATCTAGTAAATCAAAATTGGACATAGGAGATATCAGTAAACTGTCCCTGGTAATCTTAGGCCTTTTCCGTACCAGTGTGGGGTCCCTGGTAATCTTAGACCCCTTCCCTTTTTTTTTGGTGTTCGTTTTATTCCTTGTCCAGTTGCTTTCTTTAATGCCATTCCAGCAGCAGTTCCAACAGCACCTAATGCAGCTGCTTTTGCAACTGCTGGAGCTGCAGCGGCTATTAATGCTGGTATAGCAGCAAGAAGTGGAAATATACCACCCGTCTTAATGATATCTTTAATGGCACCCGCAGAAAGATTAAGTTTTTATACCTTTATTTGATTTTTTTGCTTCATTGAAATGCCCGAGTTGACGTTCTGTAAGAGATAATTTATTTGAGCCACTCATCTGATCTTTCTTTAGCAATATTTTTAATCCACAATTATTTTTTGATGCTGATTGTATCTTTTTAATCTGACCAGGAGTCAGACTAACACTAACATTATTATACGACATTATAATATTCATAAATAATCTAATTACATGTTTTCTACTGGAGCATCAACGACTCTCATTCGTCCACCAGCACCTTCAAGTAACATCGATTTATCGCTGAGTATGACAGCAATTGCTCTGTAATTGGCACTAGCTCCAATATCTCTATTAACATGAGCTCGAAAATGTATATCGACTACTGACTGTCTGGTTAAATCTAAATGTTCTAACGAAAAATAATAAATTGGGTATAAGGTTGTAAAATCCAATTGTGATATTTGTAAACCAGTATCAACATTTTGATCACGTCCCATGAACGTCATTAGACGGTGATATACACGTGCTACATGATTTTGATCGAAATTCAGTAAAATACCCTCGGATGGTTCTTGATGTCCATTTATTCTTAAGGAAACTTCGGAAACACCAAGATTATCAAATATCATAATACTACGTGTTTGATCATCCACCCGTGCAGCATTTTGAAATGCAATAAATATATATCGTGGTGCAGAAACACCTTGTTGTGATGCTATTTGCCATGTAAATAAACCATTAATATTACTCTGGATAGCATCTGTGGTCATTGTTAACCACGATAATGCTGATTTACCACCTTGATTCATAAAAGAAAGTAGACGATCTTCTTCAGTTATTGATGGAGTCATCACCGGCATCCACAATGAAAGTTTTGTAAGAATTACTTTGCCAGCATCACCAGCGAGTCGCCATATTGCATCATTGTCAGTTGCTTTTCGTACAAGTACAACTGTATGCTTAGCTCCGAAAATGACTTTCTGACATTTCTACAAAATCCAAATATATGTGATAGTGGAATCACACATGAAAATGCTCTTCTTCCACCACGCAACATTGCTCGACGTGATCTAAATCCTAAGTTGAAATCTGGATCTACATTAATAATCATACTTTGTACATCCACATTGGCGTTTCTAGCAAAATTTCTTGGTTGTCCTATTTCATATTGTCGATACTCTGGAGAATCAGTTGTATCCTTTGCAAACATCATTGATGGACCAGCTCATCTTGAATAATCGTCGCTGTATCTAGCAAGACCAAGTATTGTTGTTGCAACATCAACATCTTTCTGAATTGATTCAATATTTTTACCATCAATCATGTACGTAGCACTATCAAATAACGCCATAATACCATTATTAACAAAACCGACATTAACATCGTCTCCATATGCTGCTGGTGCTGCAGGATTAGCAATATTTAAAATTTCGCCTTCGACTTCAATAAAAGCCTCAGCGGGTAAGAAATATCTACTTGTATCCTGAACCTGTAATTCAATTCGTCCACGCTGATCTGGAATTCGTGCGTCGTAAGAATAATACTGATAACCACGCACAGACTCATCTTTAAGTACTGGTGCGTCCATGTCAAATGCGGGATCAGATATACGTTTGAACATCTTTATTATATTTATTATCGTCTAAAACGAAGATTACTTCGGGAAGTGAGACCACTTCCTGCTATCAGACTAGCGGTTATATTTTTTTTCTTTTTCTGACATTGGTACATCAGCCAATTCTGCTAGTTTTTGATTAGCAACTTGATTTATTATTTTACTGACATTTGCGGCATTACTTCTGTACTAGGTAATTTTACTGGTTGAGGTCGGACCGCAGGTCTGCGTATTAATCGTGTTAATCTATCTTTAATCGCTGAAAATGCTTTACCAACAACATTACCAACAGCACCAATACCTTTTTCACGAACAACATCAATAGCTTTCATTCCCAGTTGCTTTGCAATCGGTATTGCTTTTGGGGCTATCCTTCTAAATAGACCCTGAACAACATCACCGAGTCCATCTCCGTAGGTTGTCTTGTATACTGGTAATCGTGAGTTTATTACCCTGACCATAGTTGGTCCACGTTGAGTACTATGTACGATCATTTTATTATAGTAATTGTATTTAATTACGTACTTAGTCGCTGTAGTAGTCATCGGCAATTTCATTAATAAGAGACTGATAAACATCAACGTCCATGATACCGCCAGTAAATAACCGTCTGCAAATATCAGCCGCCTAATTAATTATTTCTGGGGAATTATTGCCAGCTCGTTTCCCTCCGATGAGAATCTCCAGACGTTCAACGTCATTGAGAATATTATTAGGACATATAATAAGACCACTTCCATGAGTAATAAATCCACTTCCAGATGTCTCAGGAACGTCATGGAATTCTTCTTCTTCAGATTTTTGTTGTTCTTGTCGCTGTGGAGCAGGTATTCGTGATTTTTGTTGTTGTTGTTGTTCTAAGTACGTTTGTCTTAATTTTTGTTGCTCTTCAAGTGGAAGTTGAAGATACTTATAATATTCATTAATAGTGTAAATATAATTAACAAAACGCTCATCATCATCTCTAGCCTGATTAGTGTCAAAATGAACGCGATAAATCCACTTTTCCCATTCCTTCTTGCTAATGGGTTTGTTGGCGTATTTAGGTTTTAATAGATCCTTTCTGTCGTGAAAATTATCAACAGCAAACTTAGCTAAATTAGTTATATTCTTAATATTTCTGATGTCAACAACGGCGTCATTAGTAAATTTATCAACTAATTCTATTCGCTCTCGTGTTTCTACAGGAGCCGCTTCTTCAAGTTCTGGTTCTTCAAGTTCTGGTTCTACAGGCGGGGCTGGTAAAGCATCAGTTATATCAGCTGGAAGTTTACGCAGAAGTCGCTTAGTTTGCTTGGCCCGCTCGGCTATTTTGCCAGTTGCTTCAGCGGTTGTTTCTAGCGCAGGAAGAAGTGGTTTTGTTGTCTCTGTAATAGGTTTAAATAATTGTTTTGTATCCTCTTCAAATTCGACTTGAGATTCTTGTCGTTCTTGTAATTGTTGCTTGACAGCATCACGAACAGGTAAATATTTTTTAATTGCTTCTAGTCGCTCTCGTGCTAATCTAGCTGAATGAGGTTCTCCGATGACAACCATATTAATAATATTTATAATAATTGTTTAAATTCATAGCAGCAGGGAGGGTGAATGACAAAAATTGAGTGACCCGCGAGTAAACTAAACGCATTAAAGCAAAAGTCAAAAATGAAGTAACAAAAATGAGCTAACCCAAAAGATTTATTATTCGTTTTTCAAACTAAAAGGTAATAATATAGTTAGAAGGCTCGGTTTATCGTTTTGACCCTTATTTTTTGTTATTTATTTTTACTTAACGGTTCAGGCAAAAAGTTGTAGGGTTCACCCTTCCTGCTGCTGATCACGATTAATAGTTCCGGTTGAGTGCCTAAGAAATGTAGTCCCAGTCTATTTTTAGAACATATTTTCCTGTCTCAATTTGATGGTGATACAATGATTTGATTTAGGCATTCTTGGTATCGATTTAAAGGTAGTTGTTTATTCTTGAGAATTTAAGCTTATGGTTATCTGTGTGTTTCGTTGACAGTGTACAGTGAGTAATAAGGTCTTGGTGATGATCCGGAAGTGAAATATGTGTTCCATTGCTGGTTGGTTTATTTACAGTCCAGCCTCGCACGGAAATGCCGGTGAACCTATGACAAGAACTTCACCGTGAAGTCATCTTTGAGGGTATTTTTGATTAACATATGATTTTTATTGATTGTCACACAGTGGAAAGTTCACTACTGAGAAACAATCATTGAGAACATATAGTAAACTTCATTGTGTTCTGGATCCATATCGCCATCTGTTTGTTTGGGATGTAAATTTGCAAATCCGGAAATTATATCCCGGATATTTCATTATTTCGTCAGTAGTTGTAATCTACTGCGTGACTAGTGAGCAAATTGAAAGAATTACTGAAATTAAAATGTGCCGACTGAACCAATATTATACTTTAATTTATGCGTGGTTTATTTTCTAGTCTTCTTTTTCTATTCTTCTTGGTTTAAACCGCTTGATTTCAATGTTCTAAGGCGGCGAATCCAGTAAGATGCCTTTTCATTCCTGGTGTAGGAACTCGAGTCGTGGTAGTGAACGATTGCAATAAGTGTTACATCACTGAATGTGTGACCATGGGAAGAGAAGTGCTTTGCAACTGGACTTCTATAAAACGGCATAACTGCGTAATTTATTTGATATATTAACGCTTAGTTTAAGTCGCAGTTGCTCAGTTAACCCTTTTATCAATGACGCTGGAACATCAATCAAATGGTTATATATTTGCCATTTGCTAAAGTAACCGCTTTTCAAATCGCTTGGGGTCACCAGTGTCTATTCTCAGAAAATAATGACAGAAATAACGCGTGTTTACCAGTAACGTAGTATTATGAACTTCATTAAACAGTAGTTGACAACTCAGAAAAAAAAAAAGTTTTCCATGGCGATGGATGTTGAATGGCCTCATGTCCTATAACAATGAAAACTACTTGATCTCAATCAACATAAAGTTGCCTAGGCATCTATTTAAAAGTTGATTCCTAACAAACAACATTTCTCCATGTCGATGGATGTTGATTGGAAACATGTCTAAAACAATACTTGAGCCCCATAAGCATCATCCTACCCTGTCATCAAGATAAAACTTGATACCTAAAAACGACAGATATTCTATGCCAACTGGTGATGATTGCGCTCATTGCTATTAAAAAGCTAGAAAACTACTTGAGCCTATGCAACATTGACCCAGTCAGTGATGGGTCGCTTTCGTGGAAGTATTTTGCTGTAAGTCCCACGTGTACAGTGATGATTGAGCAGAATTCCTATTAAAACTGTATTTAATCAACATCAACATCCCGAACAACACGTACGGCTTGACATTCAAATCGTAAGTCGCTTGATATTCATGAAGTAGAGATGGCAATGTTCGCGCATATATATGGGATTGACAATTGTGTCATGGGACCATGGATTCTCCGCGTGAGGGGTTTATTTAGTCTTCGATTGAAATTCGAATTCGTATCTTCCCAATCTTTTTCTGGACAACATCGCGCACTAGTCAACCGTGGCTGAGTCGTTAGCACGCTTATCTGGAAAACAAATTATTTCATTGCGATGTTAACTAAAGGTAAACTATTGTTCTACTTAGGTATAAACTAGTTCACGTAAATTTTGTCACGCGGTGTGTATTACTTTGCGAAACAGATTTGTCCTTCGAATACGTTCCCCGATCACATTAACTTTAAAAAAAGGCCGTAATACCTCCCAGATCAAGACCTCCGAAAACGACAATTCGTCATTTCTTTTTATATTATATAGGCAATGATCAGTAACTAGTGACCATTAACTATCATTGCCTCATACAGGTGACCCCAGTTTAAAGCTTTCGCTAGTGAACTGACAAGACCGTTCACTTCGCCTACTGAAATCCACTGGAATTGTGTGCTACTTTTCATTCTATCCAGTCAGTGTTGTATTGTTGAATCTATTGAGGATCATTTTACGTGGGGTATACATTATCCATTGAATTGTGATCATAATTATTGGCATGTGTTCACTTATGCGGACTTAGTTTCTCCATTTTCCGGCACATGGCATTACACGGCTGCTTTTTAAAAGAAAGTGTTACATTTCATGTTTGAGAAAACTATGTTTATTTGTCACTCATGGTATAGCTGTGCATCCGGCGTCCGTAACGCAGTTAATCTTCATTCTTCCACTTTCTTACTTTGCTTTTCCGAACAAATTATGGCGACTATGATGCAAAGTCATAGAGGAATCGTACGACTTGTTTCTCGCATATGTAATCGTCTGCTACGTGCAACATGCAAGCCATTTTGTCGGAGAATACACGGTCGATTGTTCTATGCAAAACTAAAATACCTGAAGTGACGTGGGAAATTAAAGGATGAAGAGTGCTGCTGTTTAAGAACATTCCAAAATTGGGTTATATTATTTATTATTTTGGGTCTTTTAGTAATATCATGAAACCGCTCCATGGCCACGGGAACATTTACCTAGTGTGGTTACACGCTCATGTAATGGCATGTAATGGCATGATCTGGTTAGAAATATACGGAATCATTGCGTTGATATATTTGATGACGTTAAATTTGGTACGTCTTTCATCTAAATCTTCAGAATCTCTGTGCTGTTATGTTTGACACATGTGACTTCCGTGCGCGTCGTATCTACGTCAACACGGATCCTCATGATACTATCCAAGATTGATAGGTCGGTACGGACTATTCCCAATAGGGTATTGGATATATTGGTTCTGAGGCATATCAGATTATGTTCGCTAGTAAAGTGTTGATTCGCTTAGCAGCTAACTTTACCGCATTGGTTTTGATATAACGGTCAGTAAGTTATGTTTTAATGCATCAAAATTGAATAGTAAAGTTATAACTAGCGTTGATTAGTTGAGTTGCTTGTCAATCTGAACAGGTTTAGTCTCCACGAGAACAGCATGACATTCAATCAGTTAAATCTTATTTTTACACCACCTGTCAGACTTCATGTTGGATTAGCTCAATGGAATTTGATGTTGATATGCCAAGGAAATTTACACGCAGCCATTAGTTGAATATGGCGGGATTTTATTTTATTTGATTAAATTCTTTCGCTGTCCGAATAATTCGAGCATCAACATCCGTGTTTGTTTCCTGAAATTTAGTTTCTGGAACCACCGCCTCCGTATGTATGGTGTTAACGTCACCTCCGTAGTCAGTACAAATCCGCTCGATGGTATCCGTGATGACTCCAGAACTACGATCCAATTCCAGCCGGTTGTTGGTAGCGGTGGTGTTATTGTATTGTATTTTTAAAAGTCTTCCTTTCCAACTGTAATTATTAATAGCAGGCATATAAGTGCTTAATTTCTGTTGGATTATATTGTTTGCGAGTTTATCACTTCAATGATACTACAAAAAAGTTGTCGTTCTACACTGTGAACATTCGAGGAAATAGCTCTGACTCGGACATTCGCCGAGTTATTTTCTCGTTCCAATTTATTTCAGCGACTGTAATGGAAGGCTCATGATTGATCTCATATATTTTATTTGCGAACTCTTTAAAAAATTGTCTTTCTCGTGGATGTTTGTTGCTATTTTCGTGAGAGTTATTTGTTATGATTCTTTTTCCAAGTTTGGCAATATCGAAATGTAGATAACGCTGTATGTCCCGAAGTTCTCTTCGAACTTTTCTCAATCGATATTTATCGTGCATATTTGTGTGGAGAGAGTCAAACATTCATTTTCAGCTTCGGTGCGAATTGCTGCTCGATCTAGTATTGCTTCAACACGGGCTGCACTTTATTTCCTTTTTTGTCTCAGCGAGAGGTCAACAACCCTTCTGTGGATAATGTTTCTCTGCGTCCGACTTTGCGTTTTGGCATTTCTATTTATTCTTCAATAATAGTTAACAAACAGTGTATTTATGCTACTTCGACATAGTCTATACGATACTGACGTGATAACCTAGTGGGGTGCATTTATGTCTGTCTAAAACATCACCGAGTTAGAAAATGTAAATCTATTTAAAACCACCCCATACCGGACCCGGAAAAGTGTTTGTTGGTGCCACACATAGATTTATGTTATGTTCAAGCCATATGTGATTAGTTTTACACATTATCTCAGTTGCATGTTTGATATTAGATCGGTGGCACTTCTGGGAACAGGACAATTTTGAATGACATTTTGATCATGCAGAACCCATCTTGCATTGTACCACTAAGCAATGGGAACGATATGATGTTGATAATTTACGTATTTGGCAATGATGTAGAAACAAAATTCATTGGAATCCCAGCCACTATATGTCGGGCATATTGCCATCACAGGGGTGATTTAGTCCACGAAGTAATATTTAACTGAGGTGCACTGTAGTCTTGCGAATCAACATTTGCTTTAATTGCAGTTGTAACAATTTATACTGGATATGCCAAATTTGTTATAGATTTATTACCGGCGTTAATGGACCCCATTATAGTTTTTTTTCTGTTTGTGGCAAGACATTTGTTGTCAATTACAAAGCGCTAGGAGAAACATTAATACACACGCATTATAAAACACCCCCGACTTGGTGTCAACTTTATGTTTACACAGGAGTGCATATTTACATTGATCCGTGTATGATTTATTTACCCTTCTGGTTTCCAACACCTGTATTAGTACATATGTGATTGTATTGTTGCTCATATCTCTTGGCACATTGTTCCTCCGTTGGGATGTATTATCTTCGGATACAAAATTCAGCTTTGTTTGAATTGTGGTCACGAATTCGTATCGTTAGCTGGTTAATATAACCCGATTTTAATCAGCACCAACGACGATTAAACCAGTTGACGACATACGCGATTTCCCTCAAAGGGATTGCTAAATATAATTCCACAGGATTACTTAGAGTAACGTCAATCAGCGCAATGTTAAACATGTTAACCAACTGACTAAGATTTAGCATGAACAGACGCATAATGATAGTCGACAGAAAAAAAAAATATCTCCATACACTTCCGTAGGTTGATGATGCCAATGAGTAGCTGGACAAATAATTATCCACGCTGGTAGACGCAAGTGAATTTCCCGCTTCTAAAACCCTTTCAGATATTGATATGGCTGCAAATAAACTTCTGGAATGTGTCGATATGGTGTAGCATGACCTTGACTACTTCGAGTATCACTCGACGATTTAATAGTGAGGAATGCCGTGTTAAGAATCACTGGATAAGAAACGAACGATAACAAATACTACCGTCAACATGGAATAAATATTAACTGACATCGAGAGGCGGTTGTATCAAATGATCACAGAGGCAATGGTGTTGCATTTTCCCAGAATCGATTCCAGCCTCGGTTGCCGAGAAATATCCGAATCGTCATTGCTTTTGACATTTTATTGCGTCCCCTACAATCATTTTCCAAGATGACGATGTTCGATCCTGAGTCAAATTGAACCAACAGACCAATCGAAAATTACTGGTGTAAGGTGAAAAGAACTATAAACCATCAACTACAAACGCCAGGCTGACTGTGGTCATTCACATTGCAGAAGCTTGGTTACATTCTAAGTCAATGTTGAGGCTAAATGTGATTACGTAGCGTTAAATGATAGCTCCACTTTGTTGCACGGCTAGAGAGTGTGACGTTTCACAGGCACATTTGACTTCAACACAGTCGGTGATAATATATCATGTTTATTACACGTAATAAGTATATTAAAACTAGATGAATCATCATCTTATGTATATATTTGTTTTTGCGATCAAGTTAATCAAGACAGCGACTCGAGATCACGACGGGATGCAACCACAGAAAGGGACACGCGCGTAGCAAACACAGTCCAGAGTTTGATGTAGATTATAATCATGCCTCGAAATGTCGTTAACCCCACACGATATTAGGGACACGTACACATTGGTGATCAGGCATGAACTTATTGATTACATCGCGCAAGATCTAAATGGTGCTGAAAACGGGGTTTTATAATGTAGTAAAGCAACTAATGATCGTTTCACAGACGCCAGTGTGAATTCAATCACAAAAAGTTTTACTAGCACGTGTATTTTATTAATATCGACGCAGACCAGCGAGGCTCGTATGACCCAGTCGAAATCATTAATTGGGTTTGTTTCGTTCACTGACACTAAAATCCACTCGAGATTAAAACTTTATGTTCTACCGACATAAGTCAACTGCATGAACCCAGATGCAGTTGTTCTCGAGATAGTGGAGCAAGAATTAAAATCCTTCATGGAACACCTGCATCTGAAACTAGCTTTATGGATCAACATAATATATGATACCCACGAGGTGTTATTTAATCTACATATATAACCTAGAGACAAATTAATCTCCGCCCGCTAAACTGTCAAAAGAAACGATTTCGCATCAAATATCACTGTCACCGGTACCTCCACTTGGACAGTCGCTGTCACTTCCGCCAAAACCGTTATAACGGCTTAGTGATCTTGCAGATCTTCTGCATTAAAATATATTCTCGACCTCATGGGTTAGGTAGCTGGGTTTATAATCTGGCGTCGTTAACGTCTTTGTTGGTTTGGCCAATCGGGTACAATTTCCATGGAACATATCCTGCTGCTATTAAGATGATTAAGGACGCGACAACATTGTCAGCGACTATCCAGACACACACCAGTCGCAGCGCCTTTGATAATAGAGCGCCAATAACCACCAAATATCCACCCAAGTAGCCTTAGGAATTTGTAACAACCTAGCTTTGAGAACTAGAAGAACATTTTAACCATGATTAGAATGTGTCTCACGCGGTTGTTTCAGGCACTGGTGGTGCAGGTCTATGTATTACTCGTGCTCGCGTAGAATATTGTAGTGACGGTAATAGGACAGGTGCTGTTGGTGGCGCCAAAGGTCGTTTGGGGTTGATGCACTTTTTAATGCGACCTGAATTCCTATAACCGTCGCCAGAACAATACAACTGTATATCTTTATTGTACACGAGGCAATATTGGCAAGGTAACGAAATATAGTCGCAATACCGCAATGGCATTCATTTGTGCCATATATGTATGCTGATTTAATATGCTGCGGAGTTATATATATATATATATATATATATATATATATATATATATATATATATATATATATATATATATATATTCAAAATGTGTCTTCGATATTTGTAATTTCTTGTCTATGGTTAATTAAATATCGAAGTTTATTCCCTCGTGCCACGTTACTTAATATCGGGTATTTCATCCACAGCAGTGTGAATAACAGCTTCGATCCTCGCGATTCATATTTGCAATTTTACTGATGAACAATAGCTTACTTGCAAGTCCAGTAAAAAAAAAACAACTCGGCGATACTAACACATAAACTGTCCCACTTGCCATTGGAAATAAATTAGGTTGTGTTGTCATCATGTGGACGCCACTCGTAGAAAATTTCCTGGATCAATAAATGTCTCTACAGTAGGAACTCTTGTTATAATTTATTGTTCACGTTAACGTCCTATGGTATTCCTCGCGAAATGACTTATAAAACTGTTCTATGATTGACTGACCATGTTTTGCAGTTTTATCAGACAGCAACCGTGACTTCCTGCCTTCCAACAGTTATCTATAACATATATCCAGTCTGTGGATAGAATATACATTTTACATTGGTGTCTTAAACAAATTTTACAAAATTTTTCAAAATAATATTTCTGAGTCTTGATACATTTTTTAATTGATCTTGCATAATAGTTTCAATGTTTCAACGAATTACTTTTTTACATTCTTATCAGCGGAACGTCTAGTGGAGCTCGTAATGCACCTATTTGATGCCGTATATCCGTTTCGGTGTCGATGTTTATATCCAGCTACAGGATCTTCTCGGGGTGTCACCTCTTACGCTTTATGTATTGTCTGTTTGTCTTGTCTGTGTTTTGTATTTGCTTTTGAAAAAGACTCATTTAGAGTCTATAGCGCTTATGCTAGCTAGAAACTATTTTCTTACTGTTCGTTGTCTTTTTAGTGAAAGAGGCTCTCTACTTTGTTAAATCTGTTTAGGACTCCAGACGATATTTGCTCTTTTAGGGCCCTGAGCTCGGGTCTTTGGAGCTCTTTTCTTACTTCCAAATACAGTGAGATCATTTAGAATTGGTATGTTACAGATATGCTTGTATATGGTAATGAGAAAGAGAGAAAACAGACGAATATAAGATAGTGTTTATTGTTCACATGACAAGGGATTCAATAATCACTTAGTATGCTTTTCTGGCTTTCAAAAGAGCTGAAAAAGATCTATGGTTATATTCAAATATCAAAAATACGTTTTGTGTAGATATGTAATAGTTTGTAGGTAAGACAGTGACGGTAAAGTTATTCGCATGGTTGTATTCAGGGTTGTGTTAGAGATGTATTACCGAATAGTTTACACCAGAACATGTCGATAATCGCTTGTTGCATATTCCCAGTTCAGAGTTTGATGTGAGTACTATGCATGTTAAAACAAAAATAAAAATGGAACATTTAATGTCCATCAAACAGTCACGTGTTCCAATATGTAACTAACCAACTATCACAAAAGGTGCCTACAAAACCTCTTTTTAATTTACAAATTATGAATTTGACTATTACGAGCATGCTTCGACGGTGAATACCAGTGGAATTTCTTCAGTTATAAAAGTAATGATATGTAAACGAATAAGACTTTGTTCAACAAGAAGAGAAGGAAATATTACATTAAAGACGAGTAAATTAGTCTGGAATTTGAAAATCTTTAAGACTTAGATGTCGTTTGGGTGAGAGATTCTAATATGTTTGGACTTTAGCATGCAGATAAAACAATTAACTCTCAGATAAAAAATAGATGTCTAGATATACGTCCATATATTTATATCCTGCGATTAATTTGGTATTTCGACGTGTTTATACATTGTACAATTGTCGAATTGCTACGAAAAGTAATGTTATTGTTCTAAACAGGCTTCTCTCTCTCTCTCTCTCTCTCTCTCTCTCTCTCTCTCTCTCTCTCTCTCTCTCTCTCTCTCTGTGTGTGCATCACAATCAAACCATGTATTACCCCACCTTCTCTCATTTCTCTCTGCATCTGTCTATAACACTTTCAAAATGCTTCCTCTCTCTAACCTGTATCTTGTCGTTTTTGTACATGACCGGTATTTACATATTTTTCTTTTTCGTCAAGCTATTATTTCGTATATAGCATTTACTAATTTACTTGCGCTTTATGCCATTAAAGAGTCTCTGTATTTTAAGTACTTATATGGATTTTAACATAACTCATTGCTATCAACTTAGACTACTATTTTTATTTTTCTTAATCTAGATAAATATGTAATTGTGTATTATTTCACAGCGAGGAGCTTTTATGACATTTCAGTCTAGAAAATGCAAAGACGCAATAAACAAAGGAATGTTCTGGCTCCAACAGGTCATGTTTAAAAGGATATTATTTTGAACAAGAAGCACAGAAACATAGCATGTCATTAAGGATACACAAGTTAGTTAACTTACAATTGGAGATTTTACGACCTTAAGTATTATTTGGGTGATACGATACTGATATTTTTGTTAGGGCATACTGAATCATGGGCTTTTAATTATGTGAAGTAAAAGTTGGACTGATGAATTATTGCTGCCTAAAATGTTAGGCTTTTGTATTATGTCAAATTATGTGTATTGCACACTGTCGAATAGTCACAGCACTTCATAAAGATAAAATACCCCAACCACC
>JAECUM010067735.1:0-11978 GCA_016617855.1 Megalonaias nervosa
TTTAGTCCTTAAGCAGTAATAGCCCTGTTACGAGACTGAACATACATGTACACAACTACCAACTAGTTCAATTCTGAATGCACCTGTACCGTATGGGCTGGCCATTTAGTTGTATGGAGCTAAATTATTATTTCTGGTTATGGTATGTTTTTAAATTCCAATCATTACAAGATAAGTTTGTTTCAAATAAAGCAAGGAATGGCATAGTGTTCTTTTTTTATACCACAAATCAAAATAAGAAAATAGTTTCCAAGAATTTACCCCCCCCCCTTTAGAAACTTATATGGTCACTCCCTAATAAAGACTTGGCTTCAGCAGATGTTCAGCAGAAATCAAGGCATTGGCCATTGTAAACACTGTTATAAAATGTTATCACCAGAAGAAGATGTCAATTTCAGTATGTGAAAGGTGCTTTTTTTAACACCAATGACTTGGTGAGTTGCATGTAATACATGTAGCTCAAATTATGGTGCAGTCAATAACAACGGAGGTTTTACTGATTGAAATTTGAACAGTAGATGGATGATGACCAACCACGGTAAGACCCAAATATCATGCGTGATTTACAATCAGACACAGTTTCATGAATCAAGTGATCTTAATTTCCATATAAAAAATGAAAGAATAATGTTGTGTCTATTCTGTACATTTAGAGAAGGTTGATCGACGTATTTGCAGTGTGTTTAAAGTTTTACTTTATTCAAAGAAATCTGAACCAACTTATGCAGCCTAAGGTTTCGACAATTAAATTCCAGTTGACAGTCACTTTTGTTTTAAAAAAGAAAACTAACAAAAATGTGCAAATTCTGAATTTACAAATCACGTAATGACCTAGTCACAAGGTTGAATTTAAATATTTGTTCAATTTTAATGACATGTGTATTGCAAGGGACTGGCCATTTAATTTATAGGGCTAGATTGTTCTTTCGGACTGGGATAATTTTTTTTTGTTATTACATTCATCACAAGATAAATTTATTTCAGATAAGAAAAGGAATGTCATGGTTCCTTTCTACAATACAGATCTCATGTTTAATCACACCTCTATAATCCTGTGATTGGATGTCAGAAGAAATAGTACAAAATATTACTGAGAACTTGTCAGGGCCCCTATCCCTCCTCACCCCCACAAAACAACAAAAACAAAATGTACTACACAAACATACAGTCACTTGTCACTTGAAATTTGACTTGTTTTATTTTTGTGCATGTTTATTGGGTATTATGCATACTTTAAAAAAATAAAGACATAGACATTAGTTTTGGGGCCCAATTGAGGAAAGCTGGGAACCTTTTGAACTTTTGCCCCCACCCCAAACACTTGACCTGATCCAGCTGTGCTTGTGCATAGGGTAACTATTGGAACTTGTGCAATATTGTTTCACATCATTCAATCAAATATGAATGTAATTTTGTTGTAAATTGTTTGACATATATTGTTTGTTATTGTTCTTTTCACTGCATAGTGCAGTAATACTGAATTTCATACAATACGTAACAAAGCATTTTGCGCGAACTGCAACAGAAATAAGGAAATTAATGCATCTGTACATTCCAATGCATCTGTACAATGAGAGATTTTTAAAAAATAATTTTCATTGCGCCAATTGCACTCATGGGTCCATTAGCACTTTCTGAAGTTTTTGTTTCTTTTTAATTAGAGGATTCGTAATAAGCAGTAGAAAGCACTAATCTGAGATGCATGCAGACACCAAACATGGTATTACTTCTACTGATAGGTCTTTTATTTTCATAGCGAAATGTAAATTTGACACCTATCATCTTATCGACTGATAAATCAAGATTGAGATTGAGAGATCAGGAATAAATCACATGACTTCCACATAGTCCATTTTAGCTTGCAAAGCATTATACCAAATAGAGAAATCAGTTAAATCCTATTGAAAGAAATTGGTTTGCATATTTTGTTTTTATTTTTATTTTGTTTTTTGTCTCAATAGCCAAATGATCCAATAGCCACAAACAGGAAACTGCACTGAAATAATTAAACGTCTTAGATCTATATTACGATTAGGTTATTGATGTTTTTTTTCTATCATGATAAAAATGTTGTTTTTATATTTTCCTTGCAAGAACGATCAGGTAATAGGACACATGTGGAACCACGCATAATGCCTTAAATTTGTCGAACATCTAAGATTTGAACATTTTCCACACTGTTATTCATTTTAGTAATATGCTGAGGTCAGATTAATTAGAAACAATTACCAAACTTTGCATTTAATGGCAGAAAATGTTTTTGAGCTGTAAACTACAGTGCACACAGTCAAATGCCTTCATGTTAGAAATGCACCTTTCCCATGCTGAATTTGACATCATCTTCTGATGCTACTTTCGTAACAGTGTGTTTACAATGGTAACTATTATCTTTATTTCTGTACAACATCCGCTCAAGCTTGGCATAATGCTGATTCTTTATTAGGGAGAGACCATTCAAGTTTTCAAAGGTTTATATCATTTGAAACAATTTTATCTTGTGATGCATGAATGAATTAAAAAAAAATTCCCCCATCAGAAAGAACCATAATTTAACTGACCAGTCCCATACAGTCAGAATTGAACTAAAGTTTGTCGCTGTGTAAATCTATATTCAGCATTGAGACTAGGTCATTACTTTCAAGGACTAAACATGTGGTTCTAATTTAAGTGTAAATTCAGTGATGTGATGTTATTTTTTTCAAGAGAAATGGCTGTCATCAGCAATTTTAAATGTACATACCTCAGAAGATTACTTTTCATGTTCAAACAGTAGCATAACTTTTCACTGTTCAAGGTAAGATCAACAATGTCTCATCAAGTCTGTGCATAAGTTTGTTAAGATGTCTTTGAATAAAGTAAAAGCATCAACTTCTTGTAAAAGGTGTTAATCAGCCTTTTATAAATTGAAAAATGTAAAGTGTACAGTTTTTGAAGCATTGCAACTACATTAGTATTATTTGATATTTGATTTGGAATCATATCTATTACATAGACTTCTTTAGCACTAGGAAATGTGTATAATCATCTGATAATGATGTAGATAAATTGACATCTCCAAGGTTACTACATGCACATTTTTATTTTAAAGCCATGAACTATTTAGTACTACCTATGTAGATCAAACTTATGTTAAATCCTTTCGTACACTTTAATCTTGTAGATGTGCATGTGAACATAAACATTACACTTATTTCTGAGTCCTGACACATCATAGATAACATATTGTTCAGTTGCAGCATGTTTATGCATATATCTTCCAAAGAAATACACGTTGTGAAAATGCCATTTACTGAGGAATGTAATTATTATCTTTCAAGATGTTCTCTTTCATGAATGTTAATTTTCTTGCAGCAGTTTCCATACAAAACTTTACAAAAAAGTCATTGAATTGACACCTAATTTTAATGATTTATAATAGACATTTGACCTGAGAAATTTACCTAAATAAATTAAATGAAACTTTGGTACCCCCTCACGAGAGGCACCATTTAGGAGAAGCCAGCCTCTGCTTAGCAGTCACTTTGCCTGCCAGACTGAAATTTTTACTATTTTTTTACCCCATCAACGGCCACCTCTTTTAGAAGACCAACCTTTTCAGTGCAAAAAGGGTTATCTTAAGAATGTGGAACAAATTTAATGTATTTTAATATTTATTTCTTATTTTCTTTCAAGAGAGCCATTGACATTAAAAATGCCGCATGGTGTAATACAGATTACAGGAATAGATTGGCCAAAATAGCCTTAGATGCTGTCACTTTGGATGAAACAAAGAGGAAAGAAGTCAATGTAGTACAAGAACTAGAGGTGAGTTCTTTATTTAAATGTATACGTGCCATCACACAAGTATGCAACAATCAGACTATGAAATGGTAATTTTAACAAATCTGCATTTGTTTGCATTTCATTTATATCTCATATTGCATCTTTTCATTAGTTCAGCGTTTTGTTTTATTTTGGAATGCATTTACCAAAAATCTGGATTTTTAATTTCAGTAGAGTTAAACTGAGAGCCATTGCTTTTGCATCTTGCCTTATTAAAATTGTGCTTTAATGAAATAGAAAGTGCATATGATTCAAAAGACTGCATGATAAATAGAAACTATAACTTAAACTGTTGTAATAAATGTAAAAATGTAGTTGTAGATAATTTGTCTGCAAATTGTATTTCATGCTTTGTATGAATAAACTGAGTAGATGCAATTGACAGCATTGATGTCATTACATCAGAGTCAGTTGTGAAAACAATGTCATGGTTTGTAAGTAGTGAAAAAGCTTCTGTCAGTGTAAATAATCTGATCTACAATTATCAAAACTACTCCTATTCTGTATAAAAAAAAAGAAAAACTTTACCTCCCAGTAGTATAATTCCCAGTTGCAACACTTTTCCTGATATTGTTGAACATAAAAGAAATAAAGAAATTTCCCACCTTAATCTGGCTGCTCTAAATGTCCAGGTTTTAGTGCCTGTCCATAGAAATTGTACATGTGACTGCCAGAGTTTTACATTGCATATGGTTGCTTTATACAGACCCATTGCAGTTATCATGAAGTGCACAAGCTTCTCGCTTGGTGAAAATTATTACCCTGCTATCACAATCATATTACTCACCGTACATGAGTTTGTGTTCAACAGTGAACTTTGGTAAATGCATTTTAGCACAATTGAATTCAGATAATATATTTTTAGGTCTTTATTATACTAAGAATCTAAACTTGTTTAATGCATAAATAAAAGAAAGGAATAATTTTAAGTCAGTTTGTCACATAAATGGTTTCCGTAAAATAAATCCTAAGTCCTATGCTATAAATCATGACCAGACTTTTTGTATGACTTACATATGAGATAACATTGACACCTATCAGTTTTGAATGGTTTGGGTTAAATGATTCAGGTCGTATGCTACAAGCCGTGACCAAACTTTGTGTATGGCTTATATGTGAGATAATATTGACACCTATCAATTTTGCACTTGTTAGTTTATTGGTCAAGGATGTTGTAACTGAAAGAAGAAACATAATTTTCACCAAATAGCTACAGTTCAGTGTCTTTTACCTTCGCTAAATTTTGTACATGGCTTGCATTTGAGACAAGGATGAGACTAAAGTTTGTACATGGCTTACATTTAAGATACGAATGAGACTAAATTTTGTACATGGCTTGCATTTGAGATAAGAATGAGACAGAATGTTGATCATGGCTTGTATTTGAGACAATGAATACACCTGTCCAGTCAGGGTTCAGTTTAAACAATCAAGGTCAGAGTGATTCCAAGAAGAGATAGTTCTATGCTATATAGCTAGTACAGAGCTCACTGCATTTTTTGGCAAGCTTTTAGACTCTCTTGCTTATGAAGGAAGAAAGAAACTTATTAAATTTGGGATACAGTGGTCAGCCAGCAAGTGCAATTATGTGGTCAACTGGCAAGGTTTAGAAATACTTTAAATTGAAGTTCGCTTTCATTAAACTGTATTTTAAATGACTTGAAAATTGGACTCTGATTTGAATCACATAGTATGAGGTTATTAAGTAGGAATGAAAATCTGTCAAAATTGGAATAGTCTGCATGTTGGGGTCTTGTAAAGTGTGTTTTATTTATTTAAACACCAGGAGCAGAGATAATCATGTCTCCCATTTTCATATGCTTGGATTTTATTAAGGGGCAGGGGACAGTTTTTATGCACAAATTTAATGTGCATTCACCTGTCTAATATAAAAATTCATAAAAAATAAAATACATGAGTGAGGTCAAAAGGTCCATACTTTTGGATATGTATAATAAAGCAACACATTAGAATATCATTCACTTGATCTGACAAGTGAATGGAAATTCATAGAATAAAACGTCGATGCATCCCACCCCCAAATTTATACATGCATTTTTCATGTCTGAAGGCCATTTTTGAGAACACATAGTGCTCACGGTGCTAACGTAAGCCCCTTCCCTGGGTGATAATTTTGAAAAGCATTATGTACTTAATAGTTTGTTGCTATTCAATGATGCTATTCAAAATAGTTGTCAGCCAATCAGTTTTTGAGATATTCTATTGCCTTAAACCAATGTGTCCACTGCTATAAGTAGCTAGCTCTGCTTCCTAGCCGACTATTGGTATTTCACTGGCTACATACTGTGCACTGACTACATGAGGTGTACATGCCTAACATCAGTTTCAAGAACAACAGAAGCCTGAAAAATATGCCCATATCTTTAATTATTACACAATAATAGCTCAAAAAGTCACACCATACACTTAAATGAAGAAATTTGCCATGCGGCCAATATGCAAAACTGTCCCCTGCCACCTTTAAGTTTGCATTTCAGTGGTCACAATACAGTCACGTATGGTAAATAAGAATAAAAAAGTTGAAATCCCAATATTATTCAACAAGAATAGTTTGTGAAAATTAAAACAATAGAAACAAAATTTTTTAATGAAAAAATACTTGATTGTTGTACAAAATTACTGTTCATTAAAGGTTAGCCTGTTGTTCTTGAAGCTTTATTTTCCTCTAGGAAAAAGCATGGTTGTTATTTTGTGATGTCTGTATAATGTTTGCATGACTTTTTTAATTTCTTATGTATACTGTTGTCCTTTATTATTGCCACAGGAGATGCGCCTTAGTGCAAAGGAATTTTATCAAAGGCCAGAAAATACTGACAGATGCATTTCGTGCTGTATCAACCCAACAGGTGCATGTTCTAATTCATGTTTGCAATAGTGACCATTAATGAGGGTCATTTGTAAAACCCTACTGAGTATTTCATATTTTGCAAACATATGTTTGTACAACTCAGAATCAAAAGAATCTAATAGCTGAAAGAAATTCAGAGATTGATGAGCCCTTAATTCACCATAATTATATAGTATAATTATTCATTGTCATCTTGTACCCTTCACAACAGGTATTTTGGAAATCACAACAGTTTGCTGTTTGAATGTTGTTAATTCTTCTAACTTCATACAAAATGAAATGTATATGCCACTGAATGAAGCTTTCTGCTATGTAACTTGCATTATGCCCCCATCATGTAAGTGGAAAGGGGAAAACTGTCCACTCAGCAACCTTTAAATAATTTCATTAATCAAAATTTAAATTAGGTTTTACATTAAGATCTTGGTCAAATTAGATTTTTGTCTTTTTCAAAAAGAAGTTTAAGGAGTGGTGGCCATTTTCACCTGTAACTTTGCCCTAGTGTTTAATTTACAGACTTGTAAGGACTTCATGGATTTATGTAACATTTGGTATGATATTTCAGAAGACAAAAGGTCAAGTTCAAATTTCGATCTTCTGAAAGAATTTTATGGAGTTATTACACTGGCAGTCTGCCAACCCTTACAATTTTCGTGTAATTTTTATGAAAGTGACCTATAAAATACAGACTTATGGAAGAAAAGCAAAAGCTACAGAAATATGACTTTTGCAGTAAAATCCGGACAATTGGCATGCCCGTGTTTGAGTTTCATGTGAGTTTCTTATTAGATTTAGTGTAGTTGGTCAGGGAACTAGACCATCTTAACCAGGGTGTCTCAGATTCTTTAAACTGCACATATTCTTTCATGCAAAATGTCTGCATGATCAAACTATTGATTATAGAATTTTTAAAATATGGTGACCAGCAAGTGATACATGTTGAAGATGAAAGGGAAAATAAACCTCTGCAAAAGTGTAAAGGCATCAAAAGGAATATTCAGATTCTTGTGAATAAAATCAGGAAGGACAACAATTATGTTTATTGGACATCACATATTGTTATGTTGTACAACTGCCTGTGCATCCATTCATCTGTTACTGAATACAACTCATTATGTTCCTGAGGAATATGCACATGTGTAAACATGTGATTCTAAACTCAATAGATGACCTTTTCTCTGAGCCCTGGGTGGCTGAATGATATAAAGTGCTCAGCTTCACTGATCACTGCCATCTGAACTCTGTCCATGTAGGTTAAAGTCTTGGGCTTTGCCAATGTTGGTATGTGAGAAACTTTGCCATTATCATCCCATGGGTCGATGGTTCTTACTGGGAGTTTCCTGTATTCTTCCTCCACCAGTTATACTGGTCACCATGTATATCGTAACTTGCTCTGAAAAATGGCATTAAACTCTAAACAACAAGGATTACCTTTTTGATCTATGTTCATCTGAGGAATGTGTATATGTGAATAGATATGAGAAAGGTCACATTTTCTACATATTCATCTGTAGATTAAGTTCTAAATAGCTACATACAGAAATTGCATTTTCTGCTTATAACTGTGTACTATGACCATCAACACCACATTTCAATATCCACTGACCTCAAGAGGCTGAAGAACCACAGTAGCAAAGTATTCAGTTCAAGATAGTGGTTAATTTCTTTAAATAAAACAAGCATTATGCTATATGAAGGAGAGATGCTTGTGCTGTCAGGTAGAACAAATAATACATGTGTAGGATGTAAGTAACACTGATTAAGTCAAACATTCAGTGATCAACGATGTCACACAGCAGTTACATATGCATATATTTGCTTCATTAATGAAATTCATTAACAGCAATCACCCATTTTAAAAACATGAAATAGAGAAAAACACACGTTAAAACCATAATTGCCTGATTCACCAGGCTTGACTTCGTTGAGGAAAAATGCATCAAAGTATAGGAATAATGGAATGAAACTTTAATATATGCAACGTAATGAATGTGTAATACCAACTAGGTTAGGTAGTCTTGAAATCATTCTCCAATCCTCCATATAAGTAGTCAGCACATACCAATGGGACACTTTGTATTATAGCAATAACACACAGACACCCACATCAGAAGTATTATTGCAAAGCTAGACCAAATCCAAATACTGTCATTACATTCTGTAAATGTTATATCTGGACAAAACTAAGTGATTAACTGTTATAAGCAAGCATCTGGACAAAACTAAGTGATTAACTATTATAAGCGAGCATCTTGACAAAACTAAGTGATTAACTGTTATAAGCAAGCATCTGGACAAAATGTGAACGTAAATAGAGTGATCACAGTAAGTGTTCGTCTAACTATAAACAACAATTAAATATATACAGATTACATTCAGCATATATTCATCTGTGGACAAAAATTAAAGACTGATCATATATTTTAAATTTTTATCTCTGGACACATTCATCACTAGATGAAAACTAAACAAAGTGGTTGCAAATTATGCATGTATTATCTTTCGTTCATAGTGATAAAAGAGTAAACATGGTGATCACATTTATCAGTGTTCTGCTTAATACAAGTTATAATGATCAGTTTGTAATATTCATATGTTGAAAGCAAACACAAAATATAAACATTACATTTAGTATATATTCATCTGTTTACAAAATTATATGCAGTGATTAGAGTCTCTACAATATATCTTCAATTTGCTAATTTATAAATGGCAGGACACCACCTATGATGCTATATGAAATATATGTAGTATGCTTTCGGAATCGTCTGTTCAGCAAAGTTTGAAAATTGCATATTTCGTACACTGTCACATGTATACAAAATATATTCGTGTTAAATAAATATCTAAAGAACTGTATGTTCTTCAGGAACAAATTGTGCTTTGAAATTATAGATTGGAAAAATAACCTCATGCTTACATTAATAATAAAAATATTACACTGACAGAAACATACTCAAAAGCAGCAGTACAAATTAACATTACCATTACATTTTATTTAGCTACCTCTCCTTTATTTGCAAAATTGGCATCTTCTTCCCACCCACCCCCTATTAGATCAAAATTCCACACATGTTGTGTACATTATTGAGCAGTTTCTGTAGTAACTTAATCATCCAACTCTTTGGAAATCTGAAACAATTCCATACATCAATAGACCACTTCCAATCATAAATACAAAATATAAAGAGTATATTAAAATCATTTTGGAGCATCTGCATATTATTCACAAGCCCCATATTTGTTTAGAAATGTGCAGGGTACAATTTTACTCAGGACTCTATAACATATGATTCTGATAATTTAACAAGATGTTCAAGTACAAGAGCAGTTTACTAAGAAATGTGGGTCACTAAAATGCATTCGTTTGAAATATATTCCACTAGTGTGGATTGAATGTTATGAAAAGAATTGTTTTAATGTTTGTTTTTGTCTAGTAATTCTGTCTTTATCCACATTTTATTGTGCATCAGCTTCATTAGTCCATTATTTAAGGGCCTCTATTCCAAACTTGGGAAAATCTGTTCAACATTTTTGGGGTATCAAATGTTGCTTAAATGTTTCTCGACTTTTATCAACAGCAGCCACATCTGATAACAGAACAGTACAATTTGTATCAAGACAGTCAAACTAGGACACACTCTGTCACATCTGAGAAAAGGCAATGTTACATGGTTGATTTAAACTGTACAGTATTTATTTCCATAAGCCATGATGGAAGGTATATATGCTACAAAGTTGATTAGAAGAAATTAATACAGGCTTTTTATATATTTTTGATGGCATATTGGCAATATTTGTGTAAACGTACATTTATTTCATAAAAGAATATTTTCTGAAACGTTTGGCCAGATTCTGTTGAGTAGTTTTCGTCAAGAAGCTATTTAATGGATTTTCCAGTTTTAGTAATGGTGGCTACATTTTATGTTGGGTTGGCGTCATTTGTACAAATCTAAAAGTACTTTATATCAGAATATTGTCTTTAAGGCTTCTGTTTGCAGTCTTGCAGAAGAACTTCTCTAGTAACAGTGGCCATATCTGATCAAGTATCGGTATCATTTCTTTCCAAATGAACTGTGCCAAGTTTGATTGAAATAAGTATGGTGGTTGTTGAGAACTAGTTTACAAACTGCATTTCTTTATGAATGACAGTTCTTTAGGTGGGGCTTGGGTGGAATGGATCTCGTGACCTTTTTATGACAGATCTGCATAAAAATAAACTGGTATAAATTGTGAGAGCATTTCATACCAAAATGTTTTTTTTTTTTTTATTTAATTACATTCTTTTTAGCGGATTGTGTGATGAAGTTGTTTAATAATGTTTTTGACCCCAGTCATACCTGATGGCAGATGAGAGTCATTTGAATAAATTTAAAATTTTTTAATGCCAGAATTCTTTCAGTCAAATTTCTATTTACAAAAATGTTTGAGAAGGAGCTGAAAATAGCAACTGTGACACACGCGCAACAGTTGTATGGCCTGAAAAGCTCATTGGACCATACAACTAAATAAGCCAAAGCTATGAATATATGTTTTGAAAGTATTAATGTAATAGTTTTCAAGTAAACACAGTCTGAAAATACATTTTGCAAAGCCACATCTGCAGACTTTTAAAACATTTGGGTTTATGCAATAGAAGTACAGCCAGCCACAGCATTTGGGGAGGTCTCACTTAATATCTTGATCTACCTGACTCATTTTCCCATCTAAACAATAAAGAAAACTGGGGGACGAGCTTTCATAATAAGTGACTGGACAATTTATACTCAAACACTTTGATGACATCAATTTACAATGATTTGATTTTGTACAACAAATTAAAACTAAATATTGGTTCAGAATTATAATTTTTAGTATCATTACATTTCATTTACCATATAGTGTGACTGGATGATTTTGGAAAGGTCCTTCAAGTTCCAAGATATTAGCATGCGTTACACTATATACTATAAATAAAATAACAAAATTACTAAAATCTTAATGTACAAAATAGGCTGAAATATCATTTACTCAATATACATCTCCGTTAGCTTGTGACCCACTACCGATTTGAAAGACAAAAAGCATAAGTGAGATAAAAAGTGCACAGAATTTATCTCTTTCGTCGATTTATAATTTCAAACCTGATTTTGACCAGGGGGACTCGAACACCATTGTCTGCGCGTTTCATACCAAACGGAAGTTTTCATTCTAACAGACGACCCTGCTCACCAGTCATTCCTGTTCCTGGACAATGCCATTTTCTACGAACGGGTGGATGCACGACAACACATGTATATATGGAAGG
>JAECUM010067736.1:0-19842 GCA_016617855.1 Megalonaias nervosa
TAGCAAGCCACACTTGCAAATTTGAATGAAATTTGCATGACAACTTCCTTTTTATTTCCATTTAGTTCTATATTTCAAGATATTTTAATCAAACTGTAAATGCATTAGTCCATAAAGAAATTTGTTTCTAAAATTATACATTTTCATTACAAATAAAAGTCAGACTTGAAAGGACGGGTCTTTCTATGTTCATTGAAGATTTGATCTTATTGTGCCTAGAGTCGCTGCAGTTCAGTTGGTAGAGCTGTTGTTGTTATGGGGTTTAACGCCATTTTCAGCACAAGATAGACTACACACGGCGGCCAGTATAAGTGGTGGAGGAAAAACCTGGCAAAACCCCGGGAAGTACCACCGACCCACGAGAAGCTACTGGCAAGCTTTCTCACGTACCCACATTGGCCGAGACCGATAAAGTTGGTAGAGAGCGGGCCTTTTAATTCTAGGTTCGCTGGCTCGATACCAGAAGAGGATATCCTAGATTGGCTGCTTTCGTGCTTTTTGGAGAAGGCACTTAGGCATGATGTCTCCAAACAAAGCGCTGAGAGTACCATTAAAAAACTAAAGAACTCATTTTACCAGACGCCATTGTAAAGTGTAACGATCCCAATACTCTGGCGATAGGTTAATGAGATTCTTTGAATAATCGGGAAATTAACACCTTTATTTATTTATTTGTTTATTTATTTATTTATTTATTTATATATTTATTTTCAATATTTACCAAATGGTATATTTAATCTTGAATACTTTACATTTAGGATGAAAATTAAACTCATATTAAAGAGCAAATAATTGAAAATTTAGTATTTATCTAAGAATTGTTTAGTTGATTTGTTTACTAGTACATCAAAAGTGTAAATTCTCACTTAGAATAGCATGCCAATCCAATGATTGTTTCTTTTGGTTGCTTTTTTTGAAAAAATGAACTCCAAAATTTAGGCAATGGTACACAATTTTCACAAAACATTTATAGATCTAATGCTCAAATAAGTATGAGTAGTTTCCAAAACTATTTGCGAAACTTAAATTTCAGTTACGTCATACATTTTAAAAATCGGAATGCGTATGGTGAACAAAACGTTAAGATTAAAAACTGCAATAATTATTATTTATTAAAAAATTTTTTTAAGCTATTCATACAACTGCTGTTACTTTATGTGGGAAAATAAAATTTAGATTTTGAGGTAAATAAATTAGTTTTGCCTTCTGAATAACTCACTTCAAAAACATTTGATAACAGCCACGGAATGTTTTTAGCGTGAAACTGATCAGTTTAGATTGCACTTTTAATCGTATTAGCTGATTTATCATCAAATGTAAATATGCATACACCCCTTCCCTCTAATCGGGGCCCCGAGTGGCCGAGTGGTCTAAAGCGCTCTCCGTTACGGATCACTGCCATCTCACCTCTGTCTGCGTGGGTTCGAGTCTAAGATTCGGCGAATGTGGGTAAGTGAGAAAGCTTGCCAGTAGCTTCTCGTGGGTCGGTGGTTCTTTCAGGGTATTTCCCGGCTTCTTCCTCCACCATTAATACTGGCCGCCATGTATAGCCTATCGTGTGCTGAAAAATGGCGTTAAGCCCCACAACAACAACAACAACAACAACAACTTCCCTCTAATCCATTCACACACACACACACACACACACAGGGTTTATGTGCAGCTGTGCTGAAGTATTGTTTTAAGATCTGATAAATTCACTGGTGAGTAGGCGGATTGGTGAGAGGAAAAAAACTTGTTTCTACTGTATTTAAGCATTATAATTTCCTTTTTTAAATTTTGTTTTATACATTTTATACTTTTTAAAATTCTTAATTAAAGAGAAAAAGACAATTATCAAAGGACAATAAAGTGCCAGCAATATCGGTGTTTGTCGGCTATTTATATCAATCACTGTTTTCTAGCAGAGTATCCATAAAGAAAGTTCTGTTGATTAAACTGTTTAGACACAAGGTTGCTTTGAGAATTAAAATTATTTTTTTCTATATCTAGTCAAACATCAGATTGATTTCAGGAAATACAAGAAATATTCTGGGAAAGAGTCTCTCACTACATGAGCGTCTTGAGATAATTTTTGTGGCTTTTGCTATCTCCTAAGACAGTCGCTAGGTTGACCAATATGGTAACTGTCAAAACAGATCAGCTCCGTCGATTTTGTAAATTATTGTGATGAAGACTGGATTTTAATTCAGTAGGCATTAGTTAAAAGCATTATTCATCTCAATACAGCTTCAGCATCAACAAAGGATTAATGCACAATAGAAAACAGAGTCGATACACGCAGATACATGTAGATTTTTGCATATTTTCTTACACAGAGAGTGCCGCTTTCCAGCGCTCATATTCAACAAAAATATTAATTCGATAAACATACTAAGGTAAATAAAAGGAGGCATGTTTCACTGTATTTTTAAAGTTCATATTTCTTTCTCAGTTGAAAGAGTATAATATAGTGAAAAACAATTGTCTTAGTTTCAGCAGTTTGTAAATAAAACTTACATTACACACAAGCAAGTCGATATTTAAACGGAGTAAAAATTATTTTGTTATTGTAATAGAGAAGACAAAGAACGATGCTGTTCACAGTCAGATACGATCTTGCTATGATTCTCCCTTTCATCTAGTTTATATAAATGTAACATCGATTCATGTACTTTTATCTATCTATCTATCTATCTATCTATCTATCTATCTATCTATCTGTCTATCTATCTATCTATCTATCTGTCTGTCTGTCTGTCTGTCTGTCTGTCTATCTATCTATCTATCTATCTATCTATCTATCTATCTATCTATCTATCTATCTATTTCAAGTTTAAAGCAGCTGACCATGTTCATTAAACTTAGAATAAATCGTTTTGGGTAGGGTTAGAAAAATTATAACACTTTTTAACCAAAAAGGTACCAAAGATTAAAAGTAGAATTGCTCATTTCGAAAATTGATTCACTTTTGTGTTCGGTTCCAGCATCGGTCACACGATTGAATTGCTATGGCGCCTTTCAGATTGTATCATCCTTCGAAAAATATAAAATGTACAGCCTTATGCTCGACCATAGCCCAATGCTCTGATGTTAAGAAAGGAAAAGAGCAATATCTTTTGGGGATATTATTTTTTAAGGCGCTTATTAAAGGAGAACGTTTTTGTGCATTGATTATTCTCTAATTGTGACTCGATGATTTGGCATGTGATTAGATGCAATTCACTAAATAATTACCGCTAGCCAGTGTGAAGGAAATTAGTTTGTTTATCTATTGACATTATGATCAGTCAGCCAAGGCGACCATCATTCTTACTAGCAAGTCCATCCACGAACTCTGATTATTCACTTAGCTTTCGGCTGCAAAGAATTTCGAACGTTCACCAAAACTAATGAGAGAGGTTGAAATATAACAAGAAAGAGTTTTTTTTTTTTTTTTTTTTTGTTTTTTTTTTTTAAATATAAAAATCACTGTTTTTCTAAAAGCTCAGTTTCCAGTCATAAACAGTTCCAACACTGCATAGTTTAGCAAAATTCCTCCAGCAAATTAATATTTTATCTTAGACTTAGAAATCTTTGGGCTCTTTCTAGATGGCTAGACTATCTGTTGTCGTGTGGGTTGAATTGCCTGAATCCTTACTTGTTGGTAATTTTCGAATTCTCGTTTTGGACATCATTCTTCTTCGCAGCAAATGCAATTGAAAACATATTTCTTGTGCAGCAATTTAGTCAGTTGAACTGTTTGTCCAAGGTCCAACAAATAAATACACATTTCAGTATTTGTAATGCTTTATTTATCTACAACATCATCAAAACAAGCAGATAATTACGCCAACAACGGGTGATACCTACAAATGCCAAGTTATCTTGTTCAAAAGATTAAATTTTCTTATTTACCTAGCAATTACATTTTTTTTTTTTTAGTTTCCCATAAGCCAATTGTCATCAGATGTACTGGTATTATATTCTATGTTTTCATTTCATTTTTACTTACATTACATATCAGGGCAAAACAAATTTAAATTATGTCTGTGTCATAGTCTAAAATCTTTCTATATTTATTTGTTTGAAAATGAACCGAATAAAATGCTAAAACCTGCATTTGTATAAAGCTGATATCCTGTATCCACCAAACTCATCCTCGTGTCCTAACTTATTTCGAATAATATGCACGTGTGCGAACTGATGCAAACCTGCTCAATTTGGTTCCTTCTCTTTTGAGTTTGCATCATTTCTTTGATCGAATACAAGAAGGAAATTTCATAGCGATAGATCTTAATCAACGCCCAGTTTTCCTTTTACTAGTTTTTGTCTTTAGCTAGGAAGCACAGAACTACAGAGTGTTTTACTCTGTACCTTGTGTTTGAATCCTACCATCAAGGGGATTGTTCTTTGAAGAAATTTCTTTGTACTATGCATAAATTTACTTGACGTATTCTTTAGTATTTCCAGAAAAATCATCATGGCCTTTGCTATATCCTTGGTCTATTCTCTTTAAATTTGAGTTGAGACGTACTATGCAAATGCAACAAAAAATATTACCTGTAGTTTTTCCATGATGCATGTCATGTATTTTGCCCATTACTAGGTCTTTAGTATGATGAACGTGACAAAATATCGTAAATATATTACTAAATCTCGAATGAAATATGAATACAGTTTATTTGGAAGTTTTTTTTAAGGACATTTGAAAACAATGAAATCGTTTTTCAAATCGACATATCTATCTGTATACTTTGAATTCACTTCCCTTTGTTTTGGGAACAGTGAACATGTATATTAAAAACGTTTATAGTTTTCATCTCCTGTTTCTGTTAAATTAGTTTTTTCATTTGTTTTAAGTTTTTGTTTTGAGCGTGTTAAAATGTTCGTGTTGAATCAGTGACATGTTGTTTTATTGGCATTAAGGTTTGTAAAATGTGATATTTATGTCTTTGTTGCAGCTATTTGTTTTGAGACTAGTTGATTCCATATCATCAGCTTTCACAAATGTATGGAGGAAAAGCACATGTCGAAATATTCCAAAAGTATCGCAAATGAATGATTCAAGTACTAATTAATTAGTTAGCTATATTTACTGGAATATTTAATTACAAATTAATTGGTTAGCTGTATTTGTTGTACGATTATTGCTTGTTATCTAAACTATTACTTTTTCTTAGATATAAAAAGAGTTCCATCTTTTAGGAATATTGTTTTATGATATATGTGATGTTTGAACCTATTATTATTATTATTATTATTATTATTATTATTATTATTATTATTTCTTTTTACAAGTTGTATAACCTTGTAGGTGTAGACGTAGTAACTATTAATCGGAGATTTCATTATTCTTTACTTGCTATGAACATCAACGTGCCCTGTTTTGTCCACTCTGCCATATTTTTTATTCGGATGTGAAAAGACATTTGAGTGTATAAAGATACCAAATTAAAACGACTACAATGTCGTCAAATTGGGCTATAAAACATGAGGCAATATCTTTCAGTTTATTATGGAATAGTGCACAAAATGTAGCATTTCTTTCGTGGGGTTTTTTTTGGGTGGGGTGGCGGGGTAGTTACAATTTTAAGGTGCGTCAAAGCAATTACAACATTGCGCTTTTATCTTCCTGAACATCTTGTATCCTGTACATACAAATGTCTGACGGTCGTCGCATACCGATTTTTAACTGAATGGTGTATTCCTCAGATGGTCTTCAACAGATGTCGTCTGCTCCTTCCCTATATCTATGTAAATCAATCCTCTCATTTCCTGTGTCTGAGCGTTTAATGAAATGTACTATGCAATGGTAAAACAGTGTATAATTCAATTGAACTTCAAGTTAAAAGTGCGTTGTAGCTGATTTTCTCATAATGCTGCAACCTCTGAGTGCATCTTTATGATCCAGTGTGCAATCGATCGACTTGACAATTGCGTCCTTCCGATTAGTGGCCATCTTTCGAATAAGCAACCAACCATCCAACCAACCAACTAACCGATACATCAATCAAACAATCTTGCAGAATCAGAAAATACATGCTGTCTCACAGAAGCGTTGATAGGAAATTAACTTGTCATCCGCTTATACGTTCCCATTGGGCAAAGTTCATCATCGTAAGCATCCCCTATATAAAGATTATGATGTCGCTTTTACATTATAAAAAACACCACATGTTGCATGAATATGCATCGTAGATGAACAGTTTATCAATGCTGTCTTTAACGAATTGAGGACTTACATTTGCAATCCACTCTTTTCCATGGCAATCATACATGGAACCTTAACCAACACCGTCAGTCGATATGAATTAAGCCATAATAGTGACACCCTTGGCGATGTAATTAATGAGAAGTCAATCGTGTCACAATTCATCATTGTGGGATGGGTGTCCTATCGTTTCCACGTGAGTTATGAATAGGCAGCAATACGTTATCATTGATGAAATGTTGTGGATGATTGACATCGTATAAAGTAATTGATGGCATTATTTTATATGTATGCTTTTTTTACGGGCCATTCATTACACGAATGGAGAGTAAAATTACTTGATTTAGACATTTGTGTATTCAGGCATTCTCGTAACATCCCAGCTACAGTAGAATAAAGAAGTTCTCGATCTGAATTATATCTTCTAACTTTGACTAAGTTATACACATCAGAAGGTAAGCATTTCTATTTCTTAAAGATATGTATTAAACATTTTCTCATAATAAAAATACATTAATTCCCTGGATTTACGTTAAGTAGTTTATTAGCTAGGAAATATTTCGGGAGAAAGAAGGTATCAACCATTTTTCTACAGATAATAGGGGCCTGAAGTTGGACAAAATTGCGTTTAATATGCTCACTATTTATGTTAGACAATCCTGCAAGTCATTAATTGTAGAACAAAATGGTTAAAATTTTAAATTTACAACCGAACGAGCCGTTTTTCATTCGCAGTGTATGTTGGTAGCATTAGAGAAAGCGTTATCACAGACAAGCCAATAAGTCATATACCGCTGTGTAACTCGGAAGCAACGCAAAAACGCGAACCTAGCAGTATCACGTGGAAGCAATACAAAAACGCGTAACTAATACATATCGCTTTACAGAGCAATAAAAGTATTTACAGTATCCTTAAAGTATTTTTTTTTTTCTAAGAAATCTAACAATGGTGATCGTTTTAAGATGCAAGAGATAGAAAGATAACTTCAGCCACTTCACCACACATGGTTGAATCTACTTAAACGTTTTGCTTGAGGACCTTAAAATCCCTTTGTGGTTCCAACCCAGATTAGATAAAGCCATTCGGGTTACATCATTACATGGGGTTATCTAATATCAGTACCTACTTTTACAGCAAAGTGAGATTTATGATTTAGGATATGCTTGCGCGCTTGAGAAGAATGTTTGCTGGGGTTAATGTTATCGAAATGAGAATTGAAGTAATTTATGGACTTTACATTCAACAATCAACGCTTTTGAAGAATCCATAGTGCAATAAAAATCATTTGTTTCACTGTTGATTTTACCATGTTTCTCGACCACCTGTAAATTAAGGATTTATTGGAAACGCTTTGAAATAAAATGGAAAAAATGCAGCTAATTGATAATCAAGTGAAATAGGCCCATCATACTCCTGAAAAATAAATAATTAACACGAATATAAAAAAGTGAAGTTGTTTTTTGTCTGTATGCTTGACAAAGGTGTTCGCAACAACTGACGAACATTTTAAATTTTTTTTTCTGTAGATATACACATTTGCTGCATTTATTCTTGCACTGACTGCAAGGAAACGACGAATCTAGGTTGATACCGATATCGTGTGCAGCTCCTCAGGTTTGGGCCCTTCTACCGTCGTTCTGTACAAATATACGGTAAATTGATATCTAGATGATATCAAGTAATAACATTAAATTTTACCCTGTATATAGACCGGAATAATGTTAATTTCCATTTATTTTTAAGGAACTTTTCGCTCCATTAATCTAATGTAGAAGACATGTTATCAGCATATATCTCTATGCCACGAAGAGTTTATAAAACATTATTACACTATTTTTTTTTTTCGTTATGCCTTTGGTTCAGTTACTAAAGCTCAATATTGCAAACAATGAAAGATAGTTTAGTACAACACTTTTCTGAGCAATACTATATGAATAAGTACTCATCAATCACCCTTGTCTGTCACTAGATACGATCGAAATACATTGAGATTTACAGTCTACATCTCTGTTTTAAAGGCTATGTTCATGAGCAAAAATTGTATGTCAGGGAACCAGAGGGTGTATAGTACATATGCGCCATCCGGTGGAGGAATATGTGGCATCAGTGGCATAAACCATAACTCAATCGTTTCCCATTTAACTCTTGATTGTATAACCCTTGTACCTGGAGATGTCTATATATTTTTCTCAGTTATATATCTTTGATGCCGCTTTTCAGATAATTCATAAAAAAATAATACAATTTCAATGATTTTTTTTTTAAATTTTAACAGCGTAGTTTAATGTCAATTTTAGTTGTCTTTATTCGCCAGCAAGAAAACCTACTTTTTAACATAAAAATAGGAAAATTATGTTATTATCCCTAACGTATACAAAACCCATACACATGAAGTTTAAATACTTTTTTAAAACCACAATTATGCTTTTCTAAATTTCCTCAGTTGAAATTTTCATTCTGCTACATATGATATTATTCAATTAATGATAGTCTTCCATTGTGAAGGTCATTTTGAGTCCAGGAGGCCAGTACCAAAATAATATCTCCCGTAAGATTGAAAGTTTTCATAAACTACTTTCTGAACGACTGTGCAGGAGAAATTTCTAAATTTATATTTTCTTGTAATCTATCACATATAACTACACCAATAACTGCAAAGCTGCTGTTAATCATCATCTCTCGTGTTATGGCATGTCAGATGGCCATTATTTTCACCTATCCTTTATATCTCCGAATGATTCACAGTTTCATAACCACCAGAGTATTATTCCGCTCTTATTGCATTGAGACATATACCCAGTCTGAGCTTAACTGTTTGCAGACTGCGTATATTGCACCACCTTAAGAACGTTGGAAAGATTAGACACTGACGTAAATAGGTATGATCAAATACGCCACTCCATACCCCATTCCCAACCATCTATGCCCATCGGTCCATTTGTCGGGGTGGATTTTGCAGTAAGCACTGAGACTGGAGTAGGCGCAAACACAGGTGCCTGCAAGCATCTTGCAGACCGAAGGTTGTATCATGTCTCATCTCCAGTAAAATACCTTGTTCTTACTCATTCATTAGTCATATTCAGCGTGAAGCTTGACGGTAGGAAATGGTAAGAAATGTCAGTGGGCCTTATATATTATATATTATTATGTCAATGGGCCTTATATCTTATTTGGTGCTACTCTTCTTGAATGAAGACCACAAAAGACACCTGATGGGACTGTAATTCATTCGGAGGAGACCTAATTTCAAGTACAAAGGTGAGTTTAGCATAAATTTACTGGAAGAAAGTGTGTATGTAGATTTGTGTGTGTTAAGTAGTATGTCATTGAATCGTGTATACGGCATTTTGAATAAAAGCCACCGTTCATTGACGATTCAAATATTCACGGTAATGAAAATGTTTGAATGGATGTCAAACCTCAGAGTTAAGAGAGATGGAAATAATATTTAGAGCAGTTACTTCGCAAAGAATATTTAGATTTACATAGATTAGATATAAAAACTTTCTTTGTAATTATCAAAAGAGCCGACCTTTGCTTTTTATGTAGAAATCGTGTGAACCAGGCACCACCTATTCTTTACAATACCCCCACCTCTTAGTAAAATTAAGCAGCATCAGTTACTCAAATTTATTCTCATGACGTATTGGCTCACAATGTTTTGAACGAGCCAGTGTCTTCGTGATGGACATAAAAGAGCATAAATCAATAAAACACGCACTAACTGCAAAATATCCGAGACATTTTTGGACTATTATATGTTTGAACGAAACGAGAATCTGTAAGAATTAAATAATTAAAAAGAAGAAGAAGACAGATTGGAAAACTTTCTTAATATGAATAAACTAAATGTCTTTACTGTGTTGTTGTCCGACTAGAAACATTGTATCAAAATAATATAGAATAGGGTAATCTGCGTAATTATCGCGATTATCGTACAGTAAACAAAATTGTTTTGACCTAATTACATGTTAAGAGCAAAGGACAGAAACATATAATGGAAGCATTGCAAAGACGTGTGTGTGTGCGTGTGTGTGTGTGGTATAAAGATTGATTGATCATATTGGCATAATGACATGAATAATGCAATGGTCATTGTGATCTTCCTAAAGATAACCAGAGTGTGCAATGAAAATTACTATTTGCATGTAAATTTATCCACAGGCCTTGAACGCATATCGCTGTAGTAAGAAAATGTCCGAATACACAAGAAAAAAAATCCAATACCTTTTTGTTTATATATTTTTGCATGGCTAAGAGTCCAAGCAATCCAAAGTTACGAAAACGATTAGTGATTTATGTGAATGTTCTTGAGTTTCTCGTAGCTAAATATATACGCCATTTAAAGGTAACAGCGTATAGGAAACACCGCTGTTGTCACCAACTCACCACAAATTAATGTATGAGTTGGCAAGCTTTGTTTCGTTATTAATTTTTAGTTAATCTTATTCACCACTTACAACATCAGTGGCGTCACTAGGGTTGGTGTCACCCAGTGCGGTAACTCATGGTGTCACCCCCATGAACCTCATTACTGCACAAAAATTCAAAAATTTCATAGTCATTTTGGTGTCACCCCCTCTGATAGTGCGGTCCTCATCCCCCCCCCCGCACCCCCTAGTGACGCCACTGCGCCACTTGGCACCCTCGTTCACATTTCATTTTCTCCCGCAATAAAAGCCGAAGCGTGCAAGGTGAGTCTGTCACAGTGAAGTAAAATTGACCTCTGTCGACGTAGTGATGCAATGATCAAGTCATTAAAAGCTGCACGGTAACTATCGATTGTACTAAAGTGGACATAGTTAATGTTGGCTTGATTGTCTAATTCTTGTGAAAATATGAATACATTCATGTAAGATGAAGGCATTAAATATAATTTTACTGTTGCATCCAGAAATGGTATAGACAATTCTTTTGAACAAAAAAAAAAAGAATAACGTAATACACACGTGTAACAGTAATTGCAGTTAAACATTTACTCTGTGATGTAAATCTTAAAAGCAGTTCATCATATTTAATGCCATAATGACTAACTCTTTGGGAATCCCATATCCCAGCTCATATTGCCTGCCCTTCTTCGTATGAATTCATGCAGGCAAAATTTTAATCTATCGACCGGAACATCAGTTGCCCATGGCAGTGCATCTGATGCATGAATCAGCGGCTTATTCAGTCATCCATTTTGGAATCGATTTTTCTGCGAAAGAGTAATTTTTGTCGGTGATGAATAGAGGAGTCAGTATAAATTTGCTCATACCCTATGTGTACTTATGTGTGACACCTGAGGCTAGCGAAGAATGCCGTCATTCTTTGGCCGTACCACCTTTTTGAAGGAGAAAAAAAAAATGAAATTTAACAGTTAAAGCAACGTGCATCCTGTTTCTTACCAACATGTTACCAATTAGAGAAACTGAATCCATTTCAGTTTGGTGAGTGAATATGCCTTCTATAAATCAATATGGAATATCTAAGCTTTGAAAAGTAGTATTATGTTCCCCTCCCACCCAATTTCCTAGGCCACATTTGTGATGCTTTTGCTGCTCTAACTCTTTTTAGCTGCCTATTTTATCTTCGTTTTGGAGAGCTTGATAGTATAGTTACTTTAGTGAGTAACACATGCACACATCTCATTCAACTCACTGTTGGATATTTTTTTCATTAAAAATAAGAAAACAATTATTGATTTTTGTAAACAGCTCTATTACGTTCTCTTACGTTCGATACGATGGTATGCATTTATTATCTACAGTAAGATGCAGATATCAGCATCACAATACATTCAATACTTGGAAGCTCACTGATTAACAACCATTCTGTAATGCAGCATGGATATTGGATCTATAGATTCAACCTGCCTCCCGATCACGACAATGTCAAAATTTGCAAATAATTGATGGAATGAAAAAGGATGTTACAGTGACATCCTCATTATCTGACGGTCTTTGCTACTTCCAAACACAATTGTTGAAATTTAAGCGTAGTTACCAAATTATTATTTATTTTTCCAGAACGCAAGATGCGTTGAAAACTTAAGACAGCTGTTACTAATCTGGGTCCCGCTACAGGAATCAATAAGAAAAGTATATGTTCTTCGTTTATTAAAAATGGCATCGCTCAAAAACATTCAGTTCCACGTGCAAGCGCATCTACTTTAGGAATCAACAGAATACATTCACGAGTCTTGGTGAAGTCAGAAGTATAATTATGTTTTTTGTTCGCAGACATATAACAGTTTAGCGATATAGTATTGGAAGATCCGGGACGAAGTATTAAAGCCCTCTCATGTGATTAAAGTAATGCTGTTATGTTGGTAAATTTTCATCAGCTTTGGAAATTCTGATTTCATTAAAGGCTGCTCATGAAAGTATACCTGTCATTTACCTATTTTCATTCAAAAGAACACTTGAAATTTTTGACAACAGCACAACATTGTTATACGCAGATGGGTTATCTTCATGACAAATTTGATGAATGAAATCTTACGAAACAACATCAAGTGCTGCCTCTATTTTAAAATGTTTAAAATGAAAGCACACCACAGATTGATGTACCGGTCAAAAAGCAGAAAAGGCTTCTCCACAGAAGCGGTGCCATAAAACATATTCATGTAACTTGAGTCGGTGGCGGAGTCTTAAAGACTTCATTAAACGATTTCTGAACTCGGAGTTTATCAAGTTTGTAATGATACTCATCTGTGGAAAATTATCAACCTCAAATTAGCTCTTTATAGACTTGCTCCATAAATGTGACTCATAAATCTTGATAAAGCATTGTATGTCCACGCCATCGAGGGATAACTATGAAAAATACTTTTTTTATCAGACGTGTACATTTTAATCACCGCTTTATACTAATTTCTGTTGAAAAGATGAAAACGTTGTTGTTCCACGTAGGTGATTTATTTGTGATTAATATCAGAATAGTATATTCAATGATGTTAAGTATATTTGGTCAACAAGTACAGCTTTTTATATGGAGATTGAGCGGTAGGTAGATTTTGCCATAGAATGCTGAAAATGTAAGGAAATAACACACAGGTGTTAACCGTGGATAGAAAAAGAAGAGCCTCAGGTGTATGGAGTACAATGGAACACAAATGTCAAAAGATGTCAGTATATCAGACCTTTCGTTACCTCCATGGTCCCAAAGAATGCTTTGAAGATGTGCCACACACATACATAAATACAGATTGACCCCTCACATATTATGGTTTAATGCCGTTATACTGCAGTGATTCCTTCATTTATTTTTATTTTTTGTTTTGAGTTTGATAAAATTGACGTTTTTTTATGAATTTTAGAAGCGTAGGAAAAATAATATAATTATTTTAACAGACTCAGTTTGATGTTCAGTTCTATTTTCTCTCTCTCTCTCTCTCTCTCTCTCTCACCCACACACACACCCACACCCACACCCACACACACACACACACACAGTCACACATAATAAAAAAAACATAAACGTTTATGAACAAACAACTGAACAAACCGGAAACAATGTCCAACATCCGGGACATTTTCATTATATTCTGTTTATTGCTTCTTTGAGAGATAGCCGATGTTAGTATAAAATAAGTCTAAAATTTAAAATCACTTGCTCCGGGTGAGAAAAAAGTGCTTCTGGGGGACCGACATACCTGATATTATATTCGAATTAAGAATTATCTACAAACTGACACCTACCTGCACCAATAGACCCATAAAACCATCTATACATGTGTTCCCCGTCACGGACTATGATTGCCCCCCACCTCCTGCCCCATCCTCAAATTCTTTCAGTTTACTAGAAAATTACTTGATATGTGCGAAACGAAAAGTATATAATATTATATATTATTTTCAATTTCAGTCACACTTTGTTGCCTGGTGTATTCTCATTCGGCGTGTGCAGACACAGTCAGTTACACCATTTCTAAGGTTTTCTGAACTATTATTGTTCGTAATTGGTCACGCGTCAATCGTACAACTTAATTTTCCTGAGATAAGTTTTAACGGAAAATCATACTGTACCAGTACTAAAAAAAGCTTATAAATGTGTGAAAACTAATAAGACTGACTGTATGTTAATATTTTTCTTGGTTTAAAATTGTCATTTAATAATAGTAGAAACAATGACTAACATCATTAACCAAGCATTATGTGCTGTATATTGGAGTTACAATAGCCATACATCATTTTTGTACAGAAGAGTTTAGTAAACTGTATCTTTTAGGGGCTTTAGGGATGCTATATTATTATGAATACGTCAATACAATGTTCCTTGTGAATTCGGTTTTAGACGATTGACATGTCATGTATCAGTCATTCCTCAAGGTGGGTTATTTCTTTTTAATATATCGCTTTATTAGTATTATTCACACTTAGTAATTTTGTCTTTCTGTGTTTTAGTGATATTGGTGTTTTCTAAGTAACTTTGGAAGCAAACATTTTGAAAATTGTGTATAAACAAACAATTGGAGAAGGAGGTTTGAAAACCTAGGATGTCAAGCGCAGTTATGAGACTCCAGACAAGGATGAAGAAAATGATTGGTCCAACTGAGAATGTAACAATTCAGCTCTATTAGACTGGATCACTGACAGTTTAACTAAAATCGATGTAAGAAACGAAACAAAGGCACTTATCACCAGTCACATAATATTTCTTACACAGGACCGTAAGACATGTTATGTCTTAGTGTTGTATTGTAGATGTGTGCGCTTACTTGTTGTATAGTGTTATCCATGCTATTATTACACTGGCATGCATCTTAAAAGATTGTTTGTTACAGAATTGAATTGAATTGTGTGTTTTAGTCAGATGATCGCGAAAACGTAAGGACAAATAAATCAGCTTGCAAATGAGTACTGTACCAGACTGTTACCAAATCAATGATCTTAATGGAGACGTTTGCCATTTTCCATCAAACATTTCACAAATGCAGGATGAACGAATCAATAAGCATCGTCTACAAGTAACGATTGCTTGTTTAGCGGAAAAAATAACTTTGCCACCATTTAATTAACATGGATTTTAATTATAAGTTGCTATCTCAGCCTCACTGAATCAATCGTTGTTTTTTTTTTTTTTTTCTTTTTTTCTTTGTAGTGCCATTATTATCTGTAAGCCATCATTTTCATGGTCTTCCACAGTATCGCTTATAAAGCTATTGGCTACATTATAAATGCCAGTCACTTTGACAGTTAGAAGACAGGTCTCGTTTTAGGGATTTTTCGTTTGCTCAAGTACAGTATAAATTTAAGAATAATGCTTGGGTGAGTTCAAAGAGTAGCCAACTGGTTAAGTTACTGTAAGCTTTTTGATATGCAGAAACGGAATTAAAATTGTTACCGTGGTAACTGGCTATGAGGATTTTTAAAACCGACACTTCTCTTAGGTCAATACAGCAAGTGTTAGAAATGTAGGTTCATTTCATTTCTATGTTCTTCCCAGACAGTGCATAATTTCATGAAACAGTCTTTCCAGAACATTACATATAACAATATTTTATATATCGAAATGACAGATCCAAGCTATGTCACTTCACGGAACGAGTTTAATCATGATTCGGAAGATTGAAAAAGTCTTAAATTTTGTTATTTATGTTCCGTTGTGGACAAATTTTTAAAAAGCTTGTTTACCAATGTGATCAAAGTCAAGATATATTAATAGTAACTTATGGAAGTATTAAACGGCTATTGTCCTGGCGATGTCTTTTTATCAAGCATATATGATCAAGACAGCGTATTTTACGTCAAAAAGACAAGGTACCGATTCTCAAAGTTTTTACATCATTATGTAGACAAAATGTTGTATCTATATTTTTGATATGTTGCTAAAACAAAGCAGCCTAAATATGTAATTTGTTGTAATGTCTACATAATCTTGTCAACATGTTGCGACGGCAGCTTAATACTTTCAAAATTGGAAGATGCGATTGACTTCGATACGAGGTCATGCTAACTTTTCCTTATGATTCACCTATCAAATTATAGCTGTCATATTTCTCAAAGTAAAATAAAAAATAAAATAAAAAAGCAACAACAAAACATTTTTTTTTAACACGTCAATCAGAACACATCTTTTCTACCAACAAGTTGTTGTGACACTATACATCTCTACCGCTTATCGATACGATTCACGATACATAGCCTACAATACAATACAGTATCGATGCACATATCAACTTGATGTTCTTTTTATCTTTATAAGGTTTCTCAGTGCTTTGGTGGTGCCGTTTTATATGTGTTGACATATTAGTTGCATTTCTAGCATAGAGATTACAGACAGACATAGACATATCATCTGTTCATAGGCCATTCTCATTCATAAAAAGATACTTCCAAACAAACTACCTGTTAGGTGCCGGGATTTTATTCAGCCTCATGGGCCATTTCAGGCCGCTCCAATTTATCAGGCGCAAGATTCATATTGGTCACGAAACCCTTTGTTTTGCACTGCATGAACACTTTAAAACATTTCATTGGCAATCGCATGCCTTCACTTAAATCTGGAAAGCCATATGACATATTTTCAAAACAAGAAATATTGCAATTTCCTCGTGCAAAGAAAATCTTATCTAGAACAAGTCCAAGTATGGAAGCGGAGATGACTATCTACCAGATCCATTACATTGTACTTCCTGCAGATGCAAAAGAAATGCCGCGGACACATACGCTCGTTTCTGTGAGTGCGGTTCGGAATCTGCCTCCTTGCCGATTCTGTGTTTTTGTGGGCTTTTTTATCCCGTCAACATGTTCAACGTAAAGGGAGACGTTCCAAACGTGTTCCCTATATACAGTTGAAGTACTTTACAAATAATTTAATAGCCACATTTGCGCGAACTTTCTCTTTTGCTTTGTATATATATATATATATATATATATATATATATATATATAGGTGGTAGAGAGTGTTATAAGGTTGGTTAAGGCTATATATATATAGCTTGGGTGCCAATACTTCTGGTGTATCACGTATTGAATAAGCTAGTTAGTTCCGATTGGTGGTTATTGTTTTACTCTGGATTTGATAATAAAAAAAATATATATAACCACCAATCAGAACTGAATGTAATATATTTCACTACGTGACACATAGGAAGTGTAGCCCTCATGTTCTATACAAGCAGAAAAGATGTGAAGGAACAGAAACTCCGCGTCAGTAAAAGTAGTTACTTAATGACCAGTAAAGTACCTAATTCATACATGAGGAACAAATGTTTTGTTTACGTTGATATATTTCATCAGTGGCAGAGCATGCTGAGGGGATACAATAATAATGAGTTAGTCACCTTATGTTTACTAAGTTGCAGAGGGCGAGTGGGTATTTTCGATAGTTTTTCTTTTCTTTGTTACTGAGATAAATAAGTGTATGTGCATGCTACATCAGTCTCAGTTGAATTCTCAATTTAATGTATAAAAGACAAACGACTAATAATTATTCATAACTGCTGAAGAGTATTGTAACTTATGTAGGGTAAGTATTGTTTTATATCGATTCTTCGCCTCTTGTATCGATACGGCTATGTATGTGAAAAAATATCGACACATCGATATAGCGATTATTCGTTTCACCCCTAAGAACTCTCTCTAACGCGTTAGGCTACTAAGTGGACCGGAAATACCTAAGGTCATTAGAATATGAACATTTATCTGTTACTGTTATATCTCCGTTCTGTCAGGGGGAATCGATCTAATCAGATTAACGCAAAAGCGTAAAATCGTCAAAATTCACTCTGTTTAGAATGTTATTTTCGATAGAAAGATCTCCGCTGCAGTAAGGAGTTGGCATCGTTGGGTAATATCACAGCCTCTAAGTACTGTTTTCTTTTTTGTTTCTGGAAGAGAAAATCATATTTTTTCAAACAAGTTAAACACATCAGTAATGAACCGCTATCGTTAGATCTGTGTTATAAGTTTCATTTAATAGGATTTCAAAACTGCGAGATCAAATAAATTCTTATAAATGCGATTAGTCACAATAATAATAACGTATCTCAAGAAAATACATACATTTTAACTATTGTTTAAAAATATTGTCCAAGCACACAAAGATTGCGCATGAATACATAAGTGGTATATATCCATTTTAAAGATTAGCCTCAATCCATACAAATTGTGGATACAAAAAAATCAGCAGGTAATAACATTTTAAGCCATGTTGTTGTCTGTCTTTGGCTTTATTTCCTTTATTCATTTTTAAAACCTGTAGTATTAAAAGATAGTCATGCATTGAAAGTACTCTAATGCCTACGTTTATCAAACATATTAAAATTAAGTGTTTACCTTTTTATTTACTTGAGTCTAATGCGGCATTTAGTGTCTTAGATCTAACGTGAGAGTTTGTGTAATATTGGATTTATGATTAAAAATCTCAGTTTCAACCAGGATGGATAAAATTTTCAGTGTAGGGCAGTCTTAACCTAAAGTCTTCATGAAGGACTAACAACCACTGACTGTAAAGTAATGACCATCCAGATTCCACCTTTTAACATTACCAACACCTTTTCTTTGATGACAGCTTTTTTTTTTTTTTTTTTTTTTTTTTTTTTTTTCCATGTGTTTTGAAATATTATATGAATCACTGCAGGAATGGAAGCATTCCTGGTAACAGACACTGAAATAAAGATGTACTGGTCACAAATTTTCGAAACTCCTCAACTGGAATGCACACTCAGACTCAAATGTTGATATATTACATAAATAAATTAATTGAAATACAATGAATTCCAGAGTGAAACTGCATTTAGATGCACATGCATATATATGTATAGTTTATTTTGTAACAATGCAACAAATGTAAGAGCTACCTCAAAAGTAATCTTGAGACAGAGTGATCGCTTAGGCTGAGGAGTTTCAAGAATGTGTGTCGCGTGAGTTTCTCGAGAGTTCTAAACTAACGCTAGAGTTCCAAGCCATTTTAAGTATTGAATCAGAACAACCAAGCAAAGGCAGCCGTTTGAACTAGCTGATTGCAAAGAAATTTTCAGCATTAGTTTGATCAAGAAATGTTTTATTGGAGCTAATGGCCTTTACCACAATAAAGACGTGGTCGATACTAAAAAAAGGACGAAAGACGTGTTTGAATGAATATAGATCAAGAAGGCTGATTAATATTTCCTGTATATGGCAGTATGCGACAATGAAAATATTTACAGGACTTAAAAAATACTATGCTAGTTATTAACCAAATTTTTAACTCAAACAAGAAAAAGAATGAAATTATTTCAATATCAAATAATTTTCTCAGTACATTTTTTGTAAGTACATATTCCACTCTGATAACCCAATAAAAACAAGACACTTTAGCTATATGGTGCAGGGCAAATCTTCCTTAATATAAATATGACGTATCCGTTTCTTACTCGAATACCCTCGGCAGTTACTGCCTTTTTGTCACCATGATCTTTATATAATGTAATAAGAATTAGCATTCTTCTACCATTGCCTTTTCATCCAGATCGCTTTCTCACGAAGCAGTGTGTGTGTGTGTGTGTGTGTTACACACTTCTAAGTTATTTCTTGCGATAAATGTTTTACAGCAATAAAGGGTACGATAAAAGGAGCCAACCCTTGGAAACTTCTCAAAATGTTTCTATCGAGTATCTTAGGAAGACCTTAGAGATCAATTCACCAAAATGATGAATGAATCCATATTCAACAGCTGTCTGCCGATAACAAGCAGGAGCTCC
>JAECUM010067737.1:0-25330 GCA_016617855.1 Megalonaias nervosa
AGAGAGAGAGAGAGAGAGAGAGTTTAGGCGATAAGTGATTAACTTTAGTTGATTGGTGGTGAGTGACAAATTTAGGGAATCAGATTCATCAATTCATCAATTCTATGTCAGATCAGTAATTAGGTTTCAGACTCGAAAATCCGATTGACGGTACATTCCAAAAGAGCAATCAGTTACGATTCATGAGCACAAATATAACGCTTTTGAGTATTCGGGAACATGTGATTTTAGGAGAAATTTCTAATCTAACAAACATATGGTATGTCGAATTTTCGTTTACGTCTCTGTCTGTAGCTTTGTTATAATTCAGTGATTATTTGTTTGCTTAGTGGAAGTCATTCTTTGAGGCGATACTTCTCAAACGGAATAAGTATCCAACTGCGACGAACACGAGTCACAATGTACAGTTTTTACGAAACTTAAAGCAGGCATACTTTTCCTAAATAAGATCCACCCTATCTTCCTTACATAAGGAATCTCTCGGATACTTTTCAAGTATAAATGTTGAGTAATTTCAGATAGGATTAATTAAGTGTATTAGGTGCTGTGTCGTGCTTTGTAGTATCAGGTATGAAATTTAGATCTACGGCTTATAAAAGCATATTGATAAATCATGCGAAAGTGAAGCAACAAAATCTATGCAAGTGTGAACAATTAACATTTCATGACTGTTTGTCGTTAGCTGACAGAGGAAATTTATTTATGGCATATGGGGGTGGGGGTATGAATCCTTCAGTTGTTAAAGGCTGGTGTTTTGAGGTCCTAGAAGAAACGGAAACGACAACCTAAAAGCAACCTCATGCAGGTGTTATTGGATTCGCCCAGTGGTGAGGTGCTGGGAGACCCCTAGCCTGCTCCACAAGTATTAATATGATTTCTTATTTGCTATTTTCTCTTCTCAAAAAGAGAGTATCATATTCAAAATACATCAGTTCAACATTAATATGCATTCACCCATTCACATAACGGGTCGTTGTTAATTATGTGTTCTAAATTGGGCAAGGAGATCTTGCCATCATAGCAGTAGTAAATACAAACTAGCTAGATGAAGGAGAGCAAGCGCAGTTCGATACTTGCAATCCGAATGGCTGGTTGGTCGTATGGCCTCTGAATACCTAGCCCTTTCATTTCCTGCAAATCCAAGACTGCTTACCTTTTGTAGACTTGTCAGTGAATAGTTTTACCAGGCTGAAAATGGTTTGTAGTGTTAAATTAACAGCACATATGAAAAGGTTGTCTGAAGTAATTTTGCTATTGCTCTTCATCAAATTGTATTTTCTTGAAATCTTCGTCACACGATAAATACATCTATGAAATATTAACTTAAAACACAACATATACACATTCTACTTTAGTAAGGTCCCCATGTATCAACCCGACATGTCAGTGTTTTTCGGTCTGACACCCAGTTCGTTCAGCTTAAAGACGAAAAATGTTTTTGAAAAGCTAATAATTTTTTTACATTAACGACAATTTAACGACTAGTGCCATCAAACTGTTTTCATATTCTCTCACGAAAAATGAGCAATCTGTTCAAATACAAAACTTCCACCCTCAAGACATATGCTCTCCCATCGAATGTCCGAAAATTTGCACTATAATTAACGTGTAATATTATCTAAATCATCGACTGTATCACCTGCTTTGGCATACAGAAATATCATGGAATCTTTGAGAATAGTTGCCGTTCTGCTCTTTTATATTACAACATAACAATTGACCGCAAACCGTTTAAAACCCAGCAATAGAATTTATACGCAGATTTATGCACCAGTGTTGAGATAACACTTATCAATGAAACGTCGAGCGCGAGAGAAAAATAGTTAAAATACGCCGCCCCCAACCTCTCCCATTATTTGAGGACGGACATTACAATAGAAAGTATGCTTCTTAAATTTTGCTTAAACATTCAAAGAAGGATAATAACAACATCTCAAGTAGAAAAAGGAAAACGTTTCATTATGAGAAAATAGTTATATTTAAGGAAGTTTAACCATTTACCCATTTAAATATCTACTTCGGAATTTGAAAAAGCAATTATTGATTATTTTGACCGCAAATAGCTACCTGCTGACTTTTATGTTTTATAACTTTCTGTAAAAGAATCATTGCAAGGTGTGTATTGCTCTTATTCTCAGATACGCGTAATTTTGTACTTATTGCCAACAATCGTTATCATTGAATCTTCTTAGTACTCATTGACAGTCTTAACTGTAGGAGCAACATGCGTCGCTTAATGTTCCTCAATCGCAAACAGATCACTGCTACATTAGTATTCCATCAAGAATATCTTACGCTAATATATCTACGTTAACTAGTCATTCTTTCAATGAGACGCCACTTGCTCGAATTTAAGTGAAGTCAAGACCTTTCTGAAGGCTTATGCAATATAATTTCTAGGAACAATAAATAAGGGGTTTCCAGGTGTGGGAGAATTTTTGAAATTTGTTACAGAAAACGCTATGGTTATCCTTTAACCACACGCTATAATTTTCTTTCAACGACACATTGTTTCATTTACTGTTAATGGATCCTGGGGCAGTTGGAACACATGGAGTTCCTGTTCTGCCACATGTGGTTCTGGAACCAGGACTCACACGCGATCCTGCGATAACCCAGTATCTGTAAATGGCGGTAACACTTGTGAGGGCTCCCCGACCGAGACCACAAGTTCCCCCGATAAGACAATTTGCCCAGGTAGGTTACCAATGAAGGTGTTTCTGTTTCATATAGGACACGTCTATAGATTCTCGTTTGAATTGAGTCATTTGACCTTTCCTAAGTCCTGCCCAGACTATAAATTTTGCAGCTATTGTTTGAATTACAGTATTGTTTCTTCTATTGCTATTTTTCTAGCACATAGCAGATTACCGTACCATGGGGTCTGAGTATAGGTTAGGGTCTTAGTTACTTGCCACGCGTCCGATTGTTGTATTTTTCTTCTTTTCTTTTATAAAATCAATTTAATCGATTTACGTTCTCATGTTTTTGACAAGCAGAACTGTAAAAAATAACCAATGGAAAATGTAACTGAAATATCTTATTGCCAGAAAACAGTTCTATTTGAAATATAAGCACTATGTACACTTTTTCTTTAATAAGCATCCTAAAAAAATTGGCAATGTGAGATATACAGCATAATAGAGAGATTTGTAGATGATACGCAAAACAGTATGTACAAATTCTCAGTTTTAAGACAATGGCACCGAAAGTGACTATAATTTCTGCCATTGTATTCGCCATTTTGCACATGTTCCTTGTCGAAAAGAGCGAATCCAGGCAAGTTGGTATTCGTAGGCGTTCTTCAGTGGTTAATGTATTCGTCATGATATTAATGAAGGTATGAAATGTACGATTTGTACACTTTCGTTTAGCCGGAGGTCGATATTTGGAAGAAAACTTAATTATATCTGTGTGAAAAATTTGAACTCTTTCATACACATATTAGTGAAAGTTAATTTTATAATTCTTTAGCATACAACTTCAATACAGACATAATTTTTTCACAACGGACTCGAGTCTCTAGGTTATACAGTTCTCCATAATAGGTTGTAAACTTTCAGACCTTTTGGTAATTAAAACATAAGAATAGTTTCAAATGTGCGTTCATGTTTGTTACGTTTCCAGGAAAGTGATATTTGAACCTCCTTTCGCTCAATCATTTTGTTTCGAATCAACGACCTTAATAATGTATGCATATATTCATCTAAATTAAATGACCTAGTTTGCTTTGTCAATAACGACAATATAGGAAACATGAAAATTTACCTAAGTGCCGCTTTCATAATGGATCTTAGAAAATCATACATTTATATTAGATACAATTTTCCGTTATTGGCTAGTATATGACCTGAATGTTTTGATAGGTAATATTCCCAATGGTAAAAATCTGCAAATTACTAGCCATTTGAAACCTTTCTCTCTGGCCGAAACAATGGAAAATTATGTCCTATTGTAACGTTTACAGCTGTCAATGAATCCAATATTTATTGCCCAAAACTTCTTGATCATTTATACTAGTTGATAATGTTTATTTTATTTTCATAAAGGGTTACTACATTGCAGTTACATCAGTTGATTGCCAAGAGGAATTAATTCATTCATATAATCGGTCGATTCTTATTATTTTTGGGGCTCCGAGTGGCCGAGTGTCTAAAGCGCTCACCGTTCCAGATCACTTCCATCTCAGCTCTGTCTGCGTGGGTTCGAGTCTCAGGCTCGGCTAACGTGGGTATGTAAGAAAGCTTGCCAGTAGCTTCTCGTGGGTCGGTAGTTCTTCCTGGGATTTGCCGGTTTCTTCCTCCACCAGTTATACTGGCCGCCATGTATAGCCTATCTTGTGCTGAAAATGGCTTTAAACCCTACAACGAAAACAACAACAGCTTATTGTTTTCTTCACATATGCCTAAAACTTGGCATGGATCACAAGTTAGCAATGGAACATTAGAAACACAAAATAAGTTAAACACAGTGACCATGTTAAGACTCATTTTGAATTTCAAATTATCGTGTCGGTAGCATGGCCTTTGAAGACATTCCCCTTTGCTCCATTATTACTCCGTCATATTATAAATATTGCCATCCTGACAAAATGCAATCAAGATTTAACTATATACATTTTTCATGAACCCTCTTCAAAAAGTCCCAATCTACTAACCTGATGCATCAATCATTTTCAATTTTGCACCCAATTCATTCCGCTCAAAGACGAAAAGCTTTTTGTCAAAAACCAATCGGAACTTCATATTAAACTTACACTAACAATAATATAAGGATTGATGACATCGGAAACTGTTACAACTGCTTCCAAAGAATTAACGAAAACAGACATAACATATCACAGCAGCGACTGGTGATTGAATTAAAAATATAATTCTTACACTCGGGAACAGTACATTACAGAGCCAAAAAACGCTCAGGAGACACGCCTAACACTAAAGATAATGTCATGCGATTTTCAGTTAGGACTCACATGTCCAGAACGCTTTCTTAAGTCTTATCTATTTCGTATTAGAACTGAATCTTCTCTTGAGAACTCAAAATCCAATTCTGTGAACTATATTCATAATTGATTTTTAATCTTTTCTGCAACTAATTTAATGTCACATTGCTTTCAAGTACCAACGCTTTTGTCGTATCCTTTCTTCTCCTTCTGAGCTCAAAATTCAATCATACAGATGAGGTTTCCTGTTCAGCAACGCTACTTAGCGAAGCTTAGAAAATTGTCACTTGCTAGGCTGTCATTTATTGACCGGTCTTACATACAGACAGATTTGGATTGTTAGTATTGCAATTGCAGGAAATGCAAAGTTTCAGGAGAAACTGGCTAACCTAACTAATCGTATCATGAACGTCCATAACCTAGCTACTCATTTTTATTTGCCTTCTAATAGTGAAAATAACATACATTCTTATATACAATGAATATTAGGTGAATATTGGTGTTACGTTTAGGAATACGCAAATTTTTTATGATGATCGTGATGTGCTGAGGTTAATCATGGATGTTATTTTTAAGGTGTATGAACATTATTCTTAAATGCATCTTAGACTAGATGCAATAAATTGAATTTGGCAGAAACTATAAAGCAGTCACCAATTACAATGGGTTTCTAGATAAAAGCATATAACTGATATATTATTAGTTACCTTTTGCGAATCAGCTGTTTTCTTTCAACTTGCCGGAAGGACATCATGGCGTTAAAATTGGCACTAATACCGGACCAGACCGAAGGGAGGTGACTGCTCATATTCGAGAAAGAGTCCTGGATGAGCAGATATTTCTTTAAGTCACTTGAAAGATGCTCGTTGCTGTCTCTGACAAAAAGAGACTCATGGCCATTATACAGGTCAAGCAGACATGACGTCAGCGAATCTGTCATTTTAGCCGGCAGTTTAGTATCGTTTCCTACATGGGATTTTGAATAATTTCTATCGCTTAACTCCGTGACGACCGGAAACCTCATGGTGCTCGTTATCACTTTCTTTACAGTTCTCAACCGAAAACTGAGAGAGAGCGGCGAAAAGATCTAGCGCATAGACGTTGGAACTAAATTTTGACCGCGATGCCAGCCACAACCAATGCCTTGATGACATTATGCAAACATTTCTTGTGTGCTTTCTGCTGTTCCACCCGTGATATCGTCACTTGTAGCAATAACCCACAATGTACTCTCTCCAACAGGTACAGACGAAGCACGAACCAGCTTTCTCATTATCACCAAGAGGGAATTATCGAAATCAACATTTCTTCCTTCTCAGGCTGTAGCCGATGGGATGATGACGCTGCAGTGACAAGCACGGTGATAGGATAGATATCTTTTCTGAATTAATTTTCGTATTTTCTGTCACTCACCATATTTCTCATCGCCACAAGAAGAGAGTTGTTATACCATGCGTTGGAGCCAATTTTTAGCATCACATTGCTTGGGACTTGGTAAAGATTTTTCCAGCAACATAATTTATCTTACTTGCAGCATCATTTATCAACGACTAGAACATAGTTAATAAACTGGATGTCTCATTATGTTTTAACCCGAATCATATCCTACGCGTGTGCTAGAAACTTATTTTTTACCCCCGAGCCCTTTTCCGGAGATAAGCGCATTTCTGTTTCTGCGCCTAAAATCCCAAACGTACAGCAGAAGGCTTTCATAAAGGCGTTCCACACCGACGATGGTAACGCCCTGTGATTTATCAAGCATAAAATACACAAAAACGTTTTCATCTTTATGATCCTATTTGCGAGAGGGAGGCAACGTGGTGCTTACCGCCTGTAGGGTCATAATCACAATAAGTGGAGTAAGATACAGTGAGATGTGCATCATTGGTTGGAAGCCTTCCCATCTCCACGGTCTGATAGATAAATTGGCCCTCGCGGAACACAGCTGAAACACGGCTGTTTTAACCCCACAGTTGTATTGTCAGTCTATATATATTAATTCACTCGAAGCTCATTACAAATGCGCACTTTAGCAACTATATCAAAGTTATCCTCCAACATGTGACACATTTTTCGGTTAGGATAGGGGGAACTCTATCTGAATAAGAATGATTTCTACCTTTTACTAAACGTTAATGTTCTGGATGTTTCTCAATGAAGGTGGTCGCTAACGTTAACACCACATCCGCTGTTTGGACTTTAAAAGTCAAACTTCACCTCATTCACCAAAACCTTCTCACAGCCTCTGGCTTTCAATAATTCTAGCGGCTACACATCTCTTTTGTTTCAAGTCCTAACCATGCATATTCTACTGACCCGTCCTTTAGTTGGACCTGGGGATCTAGAACAGGTGTTATGCACCGACTCAAATTTGCACGTAGCGCTCCAAAATATCTTTTAACAAACCATGAAATATTTGGTAGCACGTGACATGAAATACGAACCTACGGCTTAGAAAAGCGTACTGATAAATCGTACGATATGGAAGCAAGAAATAAATGCAAGTCTGAAATTACCCTCATGTTAATGTTTAGTCGCTAGCTCTATAAAAGAAATTGATTTATGGTAGTATGGAACACTAAGAACTCTTCATTTGACAAAGAATGTTGTCTTATGTCTTATTAGACTTATTATTACACTTTTATTTACGAAAATTTAGCGACTAGTGGCATTGCATTTTTCTGACATTCGCTCAGGAAAAAGGAAGAATGTGTGCAAATAATACGTTCAGACCTACTAAAAATGTTTTCCATCCAATGTCCAAACCTTAGCGTTAAACGAAAGTGTAATATTGTCCAAATCATCGACTGCATCACCTGCTGTGATCTAATAATTTTTGTTGTTATGCATGACGTCATTCTTCATGCATGTGCAGTACATATTTACAGCTTGTGATCACAAAGCATTAAAACTAATTTATTTTTAAAACACACTAAAGATGAAAGGCTCAGACCGTATTTACAGAAAGACAACGTTCATAATATTTCATATTACAGGCAGTGCTATCATCGCAAAAGGCTCAAAACTCTGAATGTATACATAAATTTATACAATTAGTGTTACTGATTAAAAATGGATATAGAAAGAGACAGAGACAAAGAAGAAAATTAAAACTAAGTTACTCCCATTCCCATTTTAGGTGACTAACATTAAAGCAGAAAGCACATGTCTTCATTTTAAATCTTGCCTAACTATTCAACAAATGGATAAACAAAAACATATCAAGCAGAGCATAACAAGCTCTTACCTTAGGAGACAATGGCGATATTGATATAGATTTACCAATTTACCAGCTTTAATAACTCTTTCGTAATTTCAAGGAGCAATTGTTGATCATTTTATCTACAAACAGCTCTGTGCTGAGCTTATTTCTCCTCTGATTTTTATATTATATACATTGCAGGAAAAAGCATAGGAAAAATCTTATATTGCTCATATTCTCTGCCACGTTGTATTTTTTGTAATTCATCCCAACAATGCTTACTACTGCATCTTTTTAGCAATCATTGACAATATAAAATTTAAGAATAACACAAGTCGCTAGACGTTTCTACATTTGAAATAAATCTCTGTTATATTAGTATCTTGTCGGCTAATATCTCTACATTGGCGGGTCAGTATTCAAACAATACTTCACTTGCGCCTGTATATCAGATATATTATATACCTGCTCGAATTTAAGTGAAGACAAAACCATTTTGAATGCAATGATATCGAACCTATGAAATGTAGGTTTCCAAGAAATACTACCGCGGGGTTTCATGTTATGGAAGATTTTAAAAGTTGCAACAGAAAACGCTCTAGTTCATCTTGAACCAAAAGCTATAATTTTCTCTTCATGGAACAATGTCATCCATATAGTTAATGGATCCTGAGATCATTGGACCGCATGGAGTTCCTGTTCTGCCACATTTGGTTCTGGAAACAGGACCCGAACGCGATCCAGCAACAATCCAATACCTGCAAATGGGGGTAACATTTGTGAGGGAACGCAGCAGAGAGCACAAGTTGGTCAGATGAAACAATGTGTGACATTGTGTATTATTAATGACGATGTTTCTATTTGATATATGACTATGTGTCTATTCTACTTAACTTTAACCTTTTGACCATTCCGAAGTCCTGCAGAGACGATACGACTTTTACAGCCATTGCTTGAACTACGGTATTATTTCTTCTATTGCTATTTTCTGAGCATTAGTAGATTACACAGAAAACAGTCTGTTGGAAATTCAATTTTCATTCAGTAAAAATGTGTGTATTCTCTACAAATTTCTTTAATAAACATGTTCAAAATTACGCTAATATCTCAGTATGGGCGAGTCATTGTTCCAATGATATGTCACTTGCGCCTACATGTCAGGTGTATCTTATATGTGCTCGAACTTAAGTGAAGTCGAAACTTTTGTGAATGCAATAACAACTAACATGTGCAAAATAAATTTCAAGGAACAATTACCACGGGATTTCAATGTGTGGAAGATTTTTTCAAAGTTCAAACAAAAACCATAATTGATCTTTAACCATAAGTTATCATTTTCTTTTAATGGAACATTGTGTCTCTTACAGTCAATGGATCCTGGGGCAATTGGAGCGCATGGAGTTCCTGTTCCGCTACATGCGGTTCTGGAAACATGACCCGAACGCGATTATGCGACAATCCAGTACCTGTAAATGGGAGTAAGACTTGTGAGGGGACCGCAACAGAGAGCAAAAGTTGTTCAAATGAGACAATGTGTGCAGGTAGGTTACCAATGTCGGTGTCTCTATTGGATATACGACGCGTCCGTGTGTCCCATTTTGTTTTTATTTGCACTATTTTCTACCATGCCTAAATCATGCATGGACGATACAATTTTGCAGCCATTGGTTGAATGACTTTATCGATTCTGCTATTGCAAATCTTCTATCGTTAATCAAATTAGGCAACTATGTGGTCTAAGTCAAGGTTAAGTTCTTCGTTTTTGCACGCTTCTGCTTGTTGTATTTCTTTGTTCTTCTTTTTGTTCTTTTTAACCGGTTTCATCCATTTACTTGGACATGTTTCTGGCAAATAGAACTGTACATAAATTTAACCAATGTAAAAGATAAATGAAACTTCGATTTGCAAGAAAACAGTAGTTTGGACACACATCTTTTATTCATTAACAATGTAGGTACTTTCTACTCGTTTTTCCTTTAATAAGCATCCTGAAAATTGGCATATGGTGTTTAAAGCATAATAGTAAGCTGGTTAGAGATTACGCAAAACAGTATGTAAAAATCAACGCCAATCAGTGTTAAAACAATGACACCGAAAAATAACTGTACGTTCTGTTATTGTCTTCCGGTAATTTGCTCATGTCACTTACAAAAAAGAACGCATAAAGACAAATGTTTGTTCGTGGACGTTCGTCAATGAGAATTTTCTTGGTCATGACACTTATTTAACGTCTAAAACTAGATGTAGACCAAATATGAGAGAAATAGCGTACAGAGTACAGCTGAATGACATTTGTGAAAGTCATCAACATAAGGTGTTCTAAATGCCATCTCACTATGTCATCGGCATTCTTGCAATAGGGCCAGTGAGCAATGTCAAGTAAAGAGAATTGATTCACTTTTTGTTCCACAGAGGACCTTATTATCTAGACTATACAGTTATCTATAATAAGTTGCACAAATTCATACCTTGGTGTAATTAAAACATGGCAATACCCATGGCAAATCCCTTGAACAATTATATAACCGATAGAGTTTGCATTTCTGCAAGAATACCTTGAGAAACCGACTTCAGCTTGCACCGGCGCTTTGCGAGAAGTGAGAACGCCAGCTAAAGAGCAGTTGAAAACAACCGACTCAATCGGAACGTCCTTGACCTTTCCCATCGAAGTCAGCTTCGGTCTGATTGGCATCAATGACTTTGGCATTGAATGTGGCGAAAAATGTGGAAGATAAACCAATTACAGTGCTATAGTATCTGGGTAAAATGTATACAACTGTTAAATGTTCAGCTAATGTTTGCGAATCAAATGCTTTCTTTCAACATTCCGGTATTTTATCATGCCAGATAAAATTTACACTAATATTGGCCCGTACCGATTAGAGGTAACTGCTGATGCTCGTAAAATGGGCTTTGATGAGCGAATGTCTTTAAAATTGCCTGCAAGTCGCGTGCGGATGTCTTTTAGCAATACTAGGCTCATGAGCATTGTGTGCCGGTCAAGTAGAGACTCCCATAGCCTATCTGTCATTTTAGCCACCAGTTTAATTTGTGCATGGCATAGGTTTTATATCATCTTCATCGCTCATCACCGTGGTGACCTCAAAGGTTAGATTCCGGCCTATGCATTCGTCTACCTCTTCATAGGCCACTAGCTCAGACAAGCATTCATGCTTTCATTCAGTCGTTGCACCGGTTCCAATCGTTTCCATTATTCCCTTTGTTCAGGCTGCGCTGGCCATTGGATACATTCCACTGGGCATTCAGCACTGCCTCAACGCTTCTGCTGGTTTGAACTGCAGATAATTTATTACCACTTCAACATCACGGTCGATAATAGCTTTTGCCATTATTCTTATGTAGTTTTGCGTATGGATGACAGATCAACTGGCTCTTAAGTAGTACACTGCGTAGGGCCAAAGCTGTTAATTTGTGGCAGAGAGCGCACGCAAAATCTCTAATATACAGCTGGTTCTCGAGCAAGTCGCTTAAGTCCTCGGTAATCCATCTGAAGTGGGAACAAATTGGTAGGACACTAGCCGGTTTGTGCGAACAATAATATTGCAAAATGTTACCTTTTTAGACACTTGTAGCCCTCCATTCGACTCGAGGACTCAATGATATCGTTTCTCGTCATTACAGTAGAAAAAGGCTATCCACAATGGTTGCTCGCGGAAATCTCGGACAATACTGATGCCATAATGATGGTCAATATAGGATAGATTAATAAGAGCCATTTCCTTATGTGGAACACCAAAACGAAAGGCACTATCGTCAAGGAAACAAATTGTTGTTGTTTTCTTGATAGCGCACACGACAGGGCATCTAGGTTCTAGTCCATCGGGTTGACCAAAAATACTCCCGTGTCTGTTTTGGCGCTGGTCAGCGGTCTACTGTACTCCATGTTGAGTCATATGATAGGGCAGATACTCACGATACAGTATAAGTGGTCCTTAAAGGGCGATTGGAGAAGTTCACGTGCATGTATTCTCTGTCCACAGTCTTGGCGGCCAATGATCATTGCTCATTGTTGCTGTAGCACAAAAGCTTGAGCAAGCGCTATTGCCACATGGCCTTTTTGTGTGTTCACCTGCGCGTTGATCATGATGTATTTGTACATGTTAAATACCCCATATGCCTGGGTTGTTTTCGTCGATTTGCAGCGTTGCGCTTTCCTTCGGATTATCGATGCGCTTACCGATCCATGGAGAGTGTAGTCTTCCGTCAGTCAGTATGGTCGTGCTCGCAATCACATGCGAGGGTGGCACTTAGCCAAGACCATATACACTCCCAGCAACTAGAACAGATTTTGCCGGTCTGAAAGAATAGATAAAACGTCTGAAACATCTGACTACTTAAACTCTAGCAATTGATGCATTTTCGGCTCTGCCCGCATTATCGTGTTAAGCTTGCTGTTTGAGCGTAAGACTGGTGACAGTGTCATCGGCTGGCTCGCCGGAAACCTTATGGTGCTTGTTATCACGATGTGATAGTTGTCACATTCTTTGCCGTTCTCGGCCGACTCGCAACAAACGTTGGAAGTAAAATCCCCACCGCTATGTCAGCCAAAACCAGTGTGTTTTATTGACTTCATGATTTTAAGCCTCCATTTTAGACGCGATTTCTTCTATTCCACCCGGACTATCGTCGCTTCTAGCAATAAATCACGATATATGCGCATCAACATGCATAACTGTGATACGTGGGTTTGGTTGGATATATACCCTTTGCAAATTCATATTTTTGTATATCACCATATACCTGCTTGCTATAATAAGAATGTTATTATACCATCCGTGGGCACCAATTCTTAGCTCCTTGTTGCCTTGCACCATGTAAACGATTTTCCTCAACGACACATTCTAGCTTACTTGTAGCGTTATTTATCAATTATTAGAACGTAACCAAGAAACTAGAGGTATCTTTATCTATTAGCCACAACATATCCTCCACGTGTGTCAGTAACAGACTTTTCAATACAGCGCCATTTTTCAATGTCAATATTGATCAGCTCATTTCGGTTTGTGCCTTTATGTTCCTCCTACACGAAACGTGGTACTTTCCACCTGCAGGGTCCTCAGACAAAATAAGGTAGCTCAAGTATAGTGGAATGTGCATCATGGGTGGGATGGCCTTTGCACATACACGGGCATGATTAATAAAGCCGCCTTCCTGAAACACAGCTATGCCTTTGTTATCACCTTAGCTGTACTATCTGTCTTGGTTTTTATTCACTTTAAATGTATTACAAATGTACTCCTTGGCAGCTATATCAATGTTATTATAATGCGCATGCCACATGTGTGTATTCTGATTGAGGGACCTTATCTGAGAAAAATTTTTACCTGATAGTAAACTTGAAATTAGCAAAATCTGTGCGCCATTTTAGGAAGGGCTTCCGAAAGAAGCTGCTCACCAACGTTAGTGCCACAGCCGCTGATCGGATATCAAAATTCAAAATTTAGTTCATTAGTCAAAATGCAATCTCAGACTCTGTATTTCCAGAATTCTAGCCACTATACGTCTCTTTTGATTAAGTGCCATGTATTTTCTGCTGACTAATCCTTTAGATGGGCGTGTGGATCTATAACAGGTGATATGATGTGACTGCAATTTGAACGTAGCGCTGCAAAAGATCTCTTAACAATGCATGAAATCAGTTTTAGTATCAAAAGCACATCTACGGCTTAGAAACGAGTATTGATAAATAATATGAAAGTGAAGAAACACAATCAGTGCAAGTGTGTAATTAGCGTGTCGCGAATGTTTGGTAGTTAGCTGATTTGAAGAAAACTGTTTATGATATTGAGGAGGGCTAAGAATCCTTCAGTTAACAAGGACTGTTGTATTGAGGCCCAGGAAGAAAGCCATATTGAAGGTACACTAAGTAACTGTCAATATGTAATCACCATTGACAGAATGGTTCGCTTTTATTATGTTTCTTAGCCGATGCTTAAATTTGGCAAACAGAACGTGCAGTGATAGCAGCACTAAATGTGAAATAACTGGAGGCTAACGAGGAAGCGGCACTTGATATTGCCATGCGGATGGTTGGTTGGTGTTATGACCTCTCAATACCGAGCCCTTTGATGCATATCTACTACAAGACTGCTCACTATTCGTAGAATTGGCAACGATTTTGTTTCCATTTTGAAAATTATTTGATGTACTAAATTAACTTCTGAAAATGTCCTCTTAAGTAATTTTGCCCTTGCTCTTCATCACACATTCTTTACATGAAGCTTCGTTACAGTATAAACAAGCCCACTCAAGTTTAACTAAAAGCAACGTATAAACATTCTTCACCAATCCTGTTTAGTAAGGTTGCCATCTATCAACCCAATATAGTATTGTGTTTCGATCTCACATCCAGTTTGTTCGGCGAAGGGGCGAATTCATTGTTTGCATTATACTTACATTTACAACAATGTACCGATTGGTGACATCGAAATGTTCTGACATTCTCTCAGAATAAACGAACAATATGAGCAAATAAAAATTTTATCCTCCAGAAAAGTTATTCCTCCACCAAATTTTCGAAATTATGTGCTTCAATGAACTTGTATGGTTGACCAAATTACCTGCTTTGACTTTACAGCGGTATGACCTTATGTATGATGTCATTCCAGAACGAGCAGACAATCTATTACCATAGACACTATTGATGGTATGGCAGGTTCAAACGAAAATAACGTTTTTTCTTCATGCATTTGTTACATACGGTTACAGCTTGTGATCAGAAAACATGAAAAGCTCATTTTTTTGTTTTTATAAATTAATGAGAATGAAAGGCAAAGACCGTATCTGCTGAATGATAACTTTCCTAATAGAAGGTATCATCCTGAGCATTGAGAATAGTTTTCGTTGATATTTTCATGTTACGGGCGATAAAAGTATCACGAAGCGTTCAAAACGCTGCAAAATAATTTATTCGCAAATTTATTTTTCAACCAGTGTAGTTCATGAAAATTCGAGAGAGAGAATATTAAAAATATGTTTCCTCCGTCTCCCTTACAGAAGATGGACATTAGAATAGAAAGCATATACCTTCATTTTAAAATCTACTACATCATTCAGCAAAGGATAAATAGACACATATCAATTAGAATATAGCTAAACCTTATGTCAGGAGAAAATGGTGATAATTACATAAGTTTACTCATCTACCAGCTTAAATAACTGCTTTGTAACTTCAAAGAGTAATACTTGAGCATTGTACCCACAAATATCTATACGCTGAGTTTATAGTTTCCTCTCAATTTTATATTACATAAATTTTGGGAAAAACATCAGAACATGCTTCTTTTTCGCTTAGTCCCTGTCATTTTTCTGAACATCGTTTTTATTTAATCCTTTTTAGCAGTAAATCACAATATTGACTATGGGAGTAACATAAGTCATTTATATTGCATACCATTCTGACAGTTCACTCTCATATGAGAACTCCTATCACGAATCTCTTACGCTAACATCTCTGCATTGGCGAGTCATTGTTCCAATGAAACCACACTTGTGCCTGCATGTCAGGTGTATCATATAGCTGCTCGAACTTAAGTGAAGTCGAAACTTTTGTGAATGCAATGATATTGTAATAAATTTCGGAGATGCGCATTTGGTTATAGCGCCCCGTGTAAGGAATTACTAGGAGCAAACGTCACGGAGAGAAAGTGTTAGTGAGTTTCCATGATGCCATGGTTAATTAGTAGTGAATTCAGACCCAAACCGCATGACTGTCCCTGAATAATGTAGTCCCTAATAAAATCTACTAGTGTACCTTGGTGTTGTGACTGCAGTGGCAGTATTTACGGTAGGAAACCGGTAAATTACACAATGAAATAAACAAGAAGGGACTCTGCAGATACCGTTTATGTCGCCATGGTGGCAATTGTGATGTAGTTGTATTGGCGTAATGTGCCTTGGAACCATGGATTGACTGGCCTAAGGTGGCGTAGTTAAAACAGTTCCCTGAGTTAGGGGATAGTTGTAGAGTTTCTACGGCGTGAACTGCTGACGGTACGGAAAGCTGATGAAGGGAAACTATGCAAACGTGCGGTTGATAGTTATTTGGCAAGTTGGGAAATCTGTGGTTTTACATTGATTAGAGCAAAATTTATGTAATGGACACGTCTGGCTGTCTAACTTACAACTGAAGTTGTATAGAAGTCATTGGAAATTTGGAGTAAACATATGACTTCTAGCGGGAATCGCACCAGGGTTTGACACCGCTCGGTCAAGCAAAGACCCCGGGCTTTTAACAATATTTAACATAAGCAAAAACATTTCAAGGAACAACTACCACTTGGCTTGCAGGTGTGGAAGATTGTTTCAAAGTTTAAACAAAAGCCTCCATACTTGACCCTTAACCAAAAGCTGTAACTTTCTTTTAATGGAACATTGTGTCTCTTACAGTCAATGGATCTTGGGGCAATTGGAGCTCGTGGAGTTCCTGTTCTGTTACATGCGGTTCTGGAAACATGAACCGAACGCGATTATGCGACAATCCAGTACCTGTAAATGGTGGTAGAACTTGTGAGGGGACCGCAACAGAGAGCACAAGTTGCTCAAATGAGACAATGTGTGCAGGTAGGTTACCAATATCGGTGTTTTTATTTGATATACGACGCATCCGTGTGTCATATTTTGTGATTATTTTCACCTTTTGACCTTGCCTAAATCATTGGTTGAATGACGGTATCGATTCGGTTATTGCAAATCTTCGATCATTGATCAGATTACGCAACTATGGTGTCTGAGTCTAGATTAAGTTTTTCGTTACTTTACACGCTTCTGTTTTTTTTTTTTGTTTGTTTGTTTGTTTTTTTTTTTTTTTTTTTTGTTTTTTTTTATTTTCATCGTTCTTCTTTTTGTTCTTTTTTAACCGGTTTAATCCATTTGCCTGGATATATTTCTGACAAACAGAACTGGACAAAAATTTAACCAATGTGAAAGGTAACTGAAACTTCTGATTGCAAGAAAACAATTGGAAACTCAGCTAATATTCCATAGCAATGTAAGAACTTTCTACACTTTTTCTGTAATAAGCATCCTAACAATTGACTTTATGGGGTTTAAAGCATATAATAGCAAGCTGTTAAGAGAATACGCAAAATGGTATTTAAAACCTCTAAGCCAATCAATGTCAAATCAATGACACCAGAAACGACTCTAAGTTCTACCATTTTCATCCGGGATATTGAGCATGAACCTTCTAGAAAAGAATGCATCAGGGCATATAAGTATTCTCAGCCGTTCGTAAAGGATACTTTTCTTGGTCATAGTATTGGCTTATATTATAAAAGCAGATGTAGTTCAGTTATGAGAGAAACATCGTAGACAGCATAAATGACTTACATTTGGAACGTCATCAATATAAAGTGTACTAACTGATACCGCGCGAAGTCATTGATCATTCCTGCAATACGGCCCGTGCTCAGTCTCAGAAAGGGATAGTTCGATCAAATGAAGAGACCCTATTCATTTTTACTTCCGCAGAGGATTCGATTCTCTAAGGCTGTATGAGGTTTTAAAAATTCAGACTTTTGGGAACTAATGCATTGAAATATTTCAAAATGTTCAATCTTGTCTGCTACATTTTCAGAAAAGTAACAATTAGATAACCTTTGTCTAGATCGTTTTTTAATCAATACCTTAAATAATGTATGCATATATATTCAACTAAATTTATGACCTCGCTTTATTCTATCATTTTTCATGTGATGATCTGCATATATAATCGCGACTATCATCTTCCAGTAGACAGCAATAACGACAAATAGGACGCATGGCAATTTACCTACTCACTGCTTACATAACGGGCTTAAATTGGATAAGATCTCCCGTTTTCTGGTAGCGAGGGAACGGAATGGTCTCATTGGTAACATTCCCAGTCGACAAAATCTGCACATTACTAGCCACTCAAAACCTCTAGTCTCTGTCAGAAACAATTTCCCAGTGCACCTCTATCAATGAATCCTGTCTATATTATCCCAAAAGAAATTGTCTTGAGCACAGTTTCTGTTTGGCAAGAAATTATTATTTTCTTTCCAAAGTGATAACGATATAGCAGCTACAACAATTGATTTCCAACACGAATTCATTCATTGATATAATGGGTCAAATATTTTATTCGCTTATGCTCAAATTGGTCATGGATCACATGTTAATACTGCAGAACTAGAAATGCAAAGCAGCAATTGCAGCTTGAGTTTGAATTTCATATGGTTGAGTTGGTTGAAATGCCTCGAAGATATGACCCTTTTTCTGTACTGTCACTCCATCTTATTATAAACATTCTGATAAAACGCACTACAAATAAACTTGAGAAAAATGTGTACACATTCTCCATGAACTCTCTTCAGTAAAGCCCAACCTACTAACCGGATACATCAATCTGTTTCAACTCGATACCCAATTCATTGAAAGAAAAGACGAAACGTTTTCTAGAAAAGCTAATACTTGTTTCTCATTAAGCTCAAAATCACAACATTATAGGGATTGATAAGATCGGAAACTGTTCCAACTTCCTCCAAGGGATAAATAAAACCAGACATAGCATATCAGAGTCGACTGGTAATTGCAATAAAAATCTTACCTCTTGCAACTCGGGAACAGTGCATTACACAGAAAAAGAACACGCACGAGATAAATGCGTCAGATTTATAAATAACGTCAGCCGATATCAGTTATAACTCACATGTCCAGGACGCTTATCTATGTCTTATCGATTTCGTATTAAGACTAAATCACCTCTTTAGAACTCAGTTTCCGGTTCTGAGAACTATTTTCTTATTTGATTTTTAATATTGTCAGCTATCAGTTTAACCTCACGTTGCTTGTAAGCACCAAAGCTTCTCTCGTATTTCCTCGTCTTCCTGACCCCAGACTTCTTTATTTAGTAAAGCAGAACATATTGAATTGGATAGGTATCACGTGTTCGCATTGTAACACTAGAAATACAAAATAAATGAAACCTAGAGAGCATGTTTAGCTTCATTCTGAATTTGGAATTATCGTATTGGTAGTATGACCTTTCAAGACATACCCGTTTTTCACATTGTTACTTTATGTTACAAACACTGCTCTTGCCAAAATGCACTAAAACGTATCTAAAACACAATGTATAAACATTCTCCATGAACCTTCTCCATATATGACCCAATATACCAATAATTTTTCAATCTGAAATCTAAATCACTAAGCTAAAGAATAAATAGCTTTCTAGCAACGCTAATCATAGTTTCATATTAAAACTTACGTTGACAACAATCTAGGAACTGATGACATCGGAAACTGTTGAAACTTCATGCATATAAGAAACTAAAACATGCATACCATATCATATTGGAAACGATTGACTGCAATAAAAAATAAAAAAAAGTATTTCTTGCAACTCGGGAACAGTGCATTAAACAGCCAGAGAACGCGCACGAAATGTATTCGTCCCATTGATAGATGGCGTCACTCGATATCAGTTATAGCTCACATGTCCAGCACGCTTTGCAAGGTATAATCTATCTCGTATTATGACTAAATGACCTCGTTTCTACTCAGTTTCCAGTTCTTGTGACCATATTAATATTTTGTTATAAATATTTTCTACTAATATTGTAACGTCGTATTGTTTTTAGATGGCAGTGCTTTTCTAGATCTCTTCTTGCTGGCCTCAACATTCAATTGGACAGATGGGATTTCTTGCTTTGTAGCGCTACTTAACTAAACTGAACAGAGATAGATAAAATTATATCGAAATACAAGTCATTTTTGTGGCCTAGAAAATAATCACTGACTGGGGGACACTTTGGCCGGTATTACTAGCCTACAGATGCTGATTGTTAGAATTGCAGTTCTAGCAAATGCAAAGTTTCAGACGAAGCTGGCTACCATAACCGAACATGTCATAAACGTCGATAGTCCGAACTATTCCATTTTATTCGCCCTCTAGTAGAGACACTCAGATTCTTTCTTTTGTACAATGAATGCTATGTGTATATTTTGTCACTTTTAAGTCTATACTGAATCTTACATGAAGATCAGATGTGATATGTTAAAGTTAAATTTAGACGTACTTTATTCTGCATGTGTTACATATTGGCAATCTTATAGGTAGATGAGCATTATTCCTCAATGCTTCAGCACGCTCGTAAACTAGACAAAATTTCCAAATGCCTCACAATTGGACACCATTTATACTTGTTTGTGTTTCAAAGGAACTAGCAAAATCGTCATCAAGTGTGAGGGCCCTTTATGTAGGTTCGCAAATTCTTGAAAGGGCTCATCTCTGGAGCGCAATATTCCGCGCTTGTCATGCAAGCGTCTTTGGTTTTACTTTAGAAGAGAGCGCAGAGCCCACTCTTGAGACCATCTTATCTGGTAATGCGTACCTGTATCTTCAGCACCATAGGTCAGCAGAAAATAATTGTTTCTGGTTTTCAAATACTTTTTTATTGCAATGTATATGGTGATGTCATTAGAAAGGTGAGAACAGTGCAATGTGTCCTCCGCTGAGGTAGGTCAACAACTCCAAAGAAACCGCAGACCTTGCGATCTGATGTTTATGACCCTGTTGTCAGCCTTGTTTTGATTTGTCAACTTAGGGCTTGTGCTTTGAATTTGGAAAGTAGCAATTTACAGTGTCCAAGTTCAAGACTTTAAAATGTCTCTTTTCCGCTGCTTGTTGCGAATCCCTTAAACCTGATGTAAGAGATAGAGCATGCATTTCTGCAAGAATATCTTGAGATGTCAGCATCAGCTGGCAGTAGCGCTCTGTTAGAAATGAAAATGTCATCTGGAGAACAGTAGGAAAAAAACGACACAGTCAGATCTTTCATCGGAGTCATCTTCTATCTGAGTTGTCGTTTCAATGACTTTGGCATTGAAAGTGGCGAAAACTTTAGTACGGTAACCAACTACAGTGTTATAGTTTCTGGATAAAAGTATACAACTGTTAAATTTTCAGTTAATATTTGTGAATCTAATGATTTATTTCATCATGACGGTAGGTTATCAGGCCAGTTGAAATTGGCACTAACATCGGTTCCTGCTGATCCTCGTGAAAGAAGCATGAATGAGTGGATGATTTTTGAAATTGCTTGTAAGGCGCTTGCAGTTGTCGATTGGCTAAACTAAGTTCACCACCGCTGTACGCAAGTCAATTAGCGACGACCCCAGCGAAGCTGCCATTTTAGCCACCAGTGTAGCCTCGTTTATGGCATAGGCTTTTCAATCCTCTTCATCAATCATCGCCATGGTGCCCAAATGTAAGATACCGGCCTGCATATTATTTACCTCACCATAGGCCATTAGCTCAGACAACTGGTCATGCTGTCTTTAAGTCATTCCCCTGGTTCCCATAGTTACCGCTGTTCCCTTCGTATTTCTATCTATATTGGCTATTAGAGACTTTCCTCTGGGCATTCCGCAATGCCTCAACGCTTCTGCTGGTTTGGCCTGCAGACAATTTACTACCCCCTCAATATCACGGTCGCAAATAGCTTATGCCTTGATTCTTAAGAAGGTTTGTATATGCATCACTGATCGCCTGACTCTAAGCAGCACCTTGCATAAGCCACAGCTTTAAGCCTGCGTCAGTGCCTACAGTGCCTATTCTAGAGCAAGTAACTAAATCCCCGCTGTTCCACCGGAAGTGGAAATAAACTGGTAGGACATTGATGGGTCTGTGCGAAATATGCTTTGCCAAAAGTTTCCTGTTTAAGACATTGCTATGCCTCCAGTAGAAAAGGGCTATCAACAAGGGTTGTTCGCAGAAATTGAGGGCAACGGAATTATGTTCTTGTGTATTGACCCATACGCTGACACCGGCATGGCGGTTGATATAGGCCAGCTTAGTAGATGACATTTCCCTATTGCGAACATCAGAAGGAAAGGCATTATAGTCAAGTAGAAAAAGTATGGTTGTTTCCTAAAACATTTTGCGAGCGCACAGGGTTGACCAAAATTACAACCGTGTCCGATTTGCCTCGGGCCAGCGGTCTACCGTATGCCCTTTTTAATGCATATGGTCGGGTAGATAATGACGATAGAACTGAAGTGCCTCTTTAATGGCGATTCGAAAAGTTCGCGTGAAAGCACGCTCTTTTCATCGTCGTGGAGGCCAACAATTATTGCGTATTGTGGCTGTAGCTTATCAAAACAACCCGCACAAGCACGTGGGCAAGCGTTATTGCCACATGCCTGAGACAAACTGGCTCTTTTGTGTGTTGAACTGCGCATCCATCGTGATGTATGTGCACGCGTTCAATCTCTAGCCGCCTGTTTTATTTTTCTCGATTTGCAACGTTAGACCTTCAATCGCATTTTCGATGCACGGACCTGATCCATGGAGAGTGTGGTCTTCCGTCAATCAGCCTGATCGTATTTGCAATGACAGACGATGGTAACACATCGCCAACACCATATATTTCCTGGCAACCAGAACAGATGTTGCTGACCTGAACAAATGGATAAAATAACTCTTGAAACATCTTCCTGGTATGCAGAAACTCTGGCAGATGAAGTATTTTATGTTTTGCCCAGAATTATCCTGTCAATCGTGTCGTTTCTGCTTAAGGCTGTTGACTGTGCCATCCTCTGGCTCGACGGAAATCTTATGGTGCTTGTTATCACAGTTTTCTCGTTCTTTACCGTTCTTAGCCTTCACCTTCGCAAGCGCGGCAAAAGGTCCTGGCGACCATACATTGGAAGTAAATTCCCTACCGCTTTGTGATTGTAAGCCTCCATATTTGGAACGATTTCCTCTTTTCCAGCTGTGCTATTGTCGCTTCTAGAAATAATCTACGGCATATGCTCATCGACATGCAAAGGCATGCTTGTCGCCAATCGAAAAGGGTTGAAGTCATGTATTTCATGCTTCTTTGCCTGTACGGGCGAGGTAATGTCGCTGCTGTGACAAGCGCGGGTGACTGTATAGATATCCATTCGGAATCATTATTCAGATTTGTGTATGTCTCCGAATCTCTGCTTGCTACCAGAAGAGCGTGGAAGCTCCATGTTCCTTGACATTATTTAAAACCCTTCACCAACAAGATAATTCTATTTTGCTTGCAGAGCTGTCTATCAACGACTGGAACTGAGCTAATTAGCTGGAGATATCTTTATCTTTGATCACTACATATCCTTCACGTGTGTCAGAGGCTGATTTTCACATCATTGCCCTTTACAGTAACCTATTGAAGGGTGCATTTCAGCGTGTGTGCCTAAAATTCCCCAAAGATACAGCAGAACGCTTTCATTTTAGCACTCCACGCCGACGATGATTACGCCCTGTGATTTGCTCAGCATAATATGCACACAAATGTGTTCTGCTTCTGTATCCTTATCCTTCACTAAAAATGCAACGTGGTGCTTTCCGCATGCAGGGTCCTCAAATATAGCAAGTTGGTTAAAATACAGTGGGATATGCATTATGAGTTGGAAAGCCTTTCCGTATCCACGGGCCTCATAAATGAACAAATCTGATATACTGTATACCTAGGCCTTTGCTATCACCGTGGGTGTGTTGCTAATCAGTGTTTTTATTCAGTCAAAACTCATCACAAATTCACTGTTTAACAGCTATATCGATGTTATTTTCAGCTGTGTACTACACTGATTGGTTCGGAAATGGCATTCCATCTGGAAAAGAATTGTTTTTCTTTCTGATAGTAAATGTGTAACCGGCTAAAGCTGCTCGTTATTTTGGGCATGGTTTCCGAAGGAAGGTGGTTCCCAACGCTTAAATGCAGCCAAATTTAAAAATCACTTGATTCTGACAAAACTTTATCTCAGACTCTGGGTTTCCTGATTTCTATCTGGTATGTTTCATTTTCTCAAGCGCGAACAATTTATGTTGTACTGACCTACCATTTGGTTGGGCCTTTGATTACAGTACAAGTTATATGCACACGCGGAAATTTTCGCCTGAGAAAGATCTGCGATGCTGAATTTTGCTTAAGGACTGGGGCCGAACAGTTGCGAACTCTGTCCAAAAATTACGGGCGCGCGGCAACGCGTTTAAGGAGTTTACTCTCACCTAAGGTTGTGTTTGTTGGCACGGTTGTGGCGAGAATTGGCCTATTGTCAACAATCATTGCCGCCCTTATAGCACTTGCCTTTGAAATCACATCTTGGTCTGCGGTCTGGTTCCATTCCTGGAAATTTCATTAGCCAACGGATGTCTATGAAAATTAAAATGCACGGCGAAGTCAGCGTCTTCACGGAGACAAAACTCAACACTATATACAACCAATCCCGTTTCCGAGGAAGAGTTTAAGATCATTCACGACGAAGTCGACAATTATATGGCAATGAAAAATGAGATAGGGGCTTTTTCACGAAAGGCATACGCTTCAGTTATCATCGATAAAGTGGAAAAACGCACATCGATAGCCAGAAGTAAAGCAGAAAACCACGAAGAGATTATGAAAAGTCTAGCTTGAAATTCTTAATAAGTTGTGTTAGTTCTATGGAAACAGACGAAACAACGAAAACCACTGAAATAATGGGACAGCCAAAACAGCAGGGACGACAAATTTCTTGCTCTCATTCTTATCTTTTTTCAACACAGAACAAAATCTAAGGCCTATTCATAGCGTATCAGCACCATTTGATGCATTGTTTTCACTTGGATGTACTCTTCAGGGACGCCAAACAAGCATTTGTGCTCTATTATGGCTTGAACGTTTATGAAACTTTCAAGAGTACCTTATAATTCTGAGGTGAATGTTGCAGCTTCCTCAACATGTTTTTTGTGCGTATGTAAAGCGCATCATACAAAACAATAGCGGCCTCACGTGCAATCACCATTCTTCGATAGTTTCAACTGCAGTATAATATCGTGCACTATCAGTGTTAGAGTTAGTAGCATCGGTATGGTCTATAATCAGTAAACTTGTAATTAATGGTTAAAGCAAAATGCACGAATCACAAAACAACACCTATACATTTCACCTTGCTTATGATAAGTAAGGTGAGCCTTTAAATCATGGAATTGCATTTATAGTTGAGAATTGCTGCAAATGTCCCACACACTATTTAGTTTCATGTAAACAGCGTGTTCAAGCCCGCATGCATAATCTGGCTTTATACCTCACTACAGTCGCTGCCCAATATTGTTTGTCAAGTACGTGCTGTGCTGCATTAAACAGTTTCATGTATGTAGTATTTTAAGACATCGTGTATAATCCGGCGTT